>KZ653154.1:27092-50597 GCA_001010745.2 Gerris buenoi | reverse complement strand
AAATTTAGGGAGACTTCTCGAAAAGGGGAAGTTAAGTTTTTCTACTTGAGCTGACGATTTAGAAGAATGATGGGACATACAACACCTCTAGAAGAAGGAAACCAGTATTTGCCACCTGATTCATCCTGTAAGGGGAAGTATTGAAATGAAGCCTCTGTACAGGATGTCAGGATGACAAATAACTTGTTTTAATTGTCATCTTGACATTAATGTAATAATATTTCTATAATATAAATATTATTACATTAATGTCAAGATGACAATTAAAACAAGTTATTTGTCATCCTGACATCCTGTACAGAGGCTTCATTTCAATACTTCCCCTTACAGGATGAATCAGGTGGCAAATACTGTTTTCCTTCATCTAGAGGTGTTGTATGTCCCATCATTCTTCTAAATTGTCAGCTCAAGTAGAAAAACTTAACTTCCCCTTTTCGAGAAGTCTCCCTAAATTTGGTTCTGGGATGTGACCTTCATCTTAAACGAGGTGTTGAGTGCTTAGTCCATCCGTGTAGTGTAGAGCGCATTTCATACATTCATGAACGATTCAGCTTTTAAGTCGGGACGTATGTACACGTAGCCAAGTATAGAAGAGAACCAATCAACCCTTGATATGCGTGGTTGAGTCAACGTCTTCCCCTTCTTCGGTACGTCCAGGGTCAAGTGTTAGTTTTAAGTATCAAGAGCACAGAATTAACTCCCTTAAGAAACTGCAAAACTGCCGCTCAAGCGTGGAAGAAACTAGAAGAAATATATTCACCAAGAGCAGCTAGCAGGAAAGTGACTTTAGTAAGACAACTATTAAAATTAAAAAAACAATACGATCAAACAATGATCGAACACGTCAACAACTTCAACATATTATAACATAAACATTTTATATTTGACAGATATTAATACTCTATAAAATGCGGTATATAGGTCAAGAGGCCTCTATATCACAGTACATAGAGGTGACTAAAAAGAATGGCCTCTTGATTTTTGACCATCGAGTCATGGTATACCTAGGTGTATCCCGTGAGATAATTTATTTATTTCCTTTTTTCTTTGCCCCGATAGAGACCAGAACCAGAACTAAGAAAAACCCAAGGTCAGTAACTAAGGTATCAACACACTTACATGCAATTAGAGCAGGAATATGCCATAGCTTTCCACGAAAATTATGGGCTCAATGATCATAAGTTTAGGCAGTAAGTAATAAGTTATTTATGTGCACACATGCTCAGATAGTGCCCACTGAAGCTCTCTCCGGACCTGTCTATAACCTGTCACATAATATGATATTTTCTGACATTCTCAAGAGCATGTTTCTTTTTACTAGAAAGATATCTGCTAAAATTTAACCTCTAAAAGGCGGCACTTTCTTGCATTTAGCGTGATTGAAATTATTCCAACATATACAGATTGGTGTTTGTTCTTTCAGGTCCCCTTCTTGTACGAGATTAGACCAATTAACGAATGTTAAACACTTTATTCTTTTTTTCTCCATAAACACAACAATTCACTTTCCTCCATAAACAGAAAAACTTAAATTTTAGCAGCAACAACCTTAATAACATAATGCCATCTGTTCAGCTCAATGAAAAAAAAAAACATATTTCATTTAAATTTATCTAAAAATAATTATTATTATAGAATCATTTTCTTATGATCAATGTTTATTTATTCAAAATTATAAATTTCAAATTTCAGACACTTAGAGAAAGGAAAGCTCAAGTGGACTTCAACAATAGTATAAGACAAAAAGAACTTGATCGTGAAATAGAATACGCTAAATCGATAAAAGCAGATGTCGAAGAATTTAAGAAAGAAGAAAATGAAATAAAGCAGAAAGGATCACAAAAGAAAGAAAAATTAAAAGAAGAAAAATTAAAAATGTAAGTGCATAAATGAAGAAAGAAATTATATTCTTAATAAAGTAAATTATAATATATGTATTCTAAAAAAGAAATTAATTATGTCCTGTATAAGTAGAAGGCCGCCAAAACATGTTACAGCAGAATACACGGAATTGATAATAATTTGATAGTACGAGTATATTATACTAATTAGAAATTTTACCCTTACACATAAAATTTTAAACAGTACGAGTAATCTCTCCTGGATTCTCTAATAAATACCTAATAAAATATGTCTATATAAGTTATTAGGCGAAAATATATCAGATGTCGCATAAAAAATCTAGTCGACAGTTATTTTTTAGTAGCTAATATGTGACTAAATAACACCTAATTAGATATAAAATGGCATTTTAATCAAATTATAATTATTGTTAACTACAGGAAACAGACAGAGAAAAACAGTCTCCAGCGCCGGGATTGTTTTTCTCTGTCTGTTTCCCGTAGTTAACAATAATTATAATTTGATTTAAATTAAAATTTAATCTTTCCGTAGTATGAATACTACCAAAATCGTAAAATATGAAAATGGCATTTGATAAAGGTTACAGGAAGCACAAGAAAGTAGAATGAAAGAAGAATTGGTCAAGAAAGCTGAAGGGCGAGAAGAGCTTAAAAGACTGGCCAGAGAAATCAAAGAAGAAGAAGAAAAAGAAAAGCAAGAGGTAAGAGCAATAATGCACTATAAAAGGAATAAATTATACTCGTAATAATTATAAATCGTATATTTCATTAGAAGTTAATAAAAGTAATAATACTTTTTAGCACCTTTAATACTTCGGTGTATACATAATATTATATGTGCATATAATGCATGTGTGAATTTCGTTAAATTTGTTAAATATTTTCTGGGTCATATTGCGATGAATTTTTAGGCACGGTATATATAATTTTTTACATTACTTTGATACAATAAATTTATTTTCCTATGTTCCCTTGTTTTGTATATATCTATTACAGATATATTTTTTTTAAAATTGCAATAATTAGTTAAATAAATTATATGATAATAGTAATAATTGAAATTCTTATACATGCATCAGCATGACATAAAACAGGAATATATATTCGAAGATTTATTTTACCTGGAATAAGTTAAATCGTATAAAAATATAAATATTTCTTTATTCATTGCTTCTATTTATTTGATAAAAATGCCATTCTTTTAAAAAAAATGTCAATTGGTTAAATTTTTTATAAACAAAAAATGTGTAACCATTAACCAGTAAGTTTTTAACCATTAAATCCACGAATAAATTGCAGATTAACATTGGAATTGTTAAAAACAAGACAGAAATTTTCTATGGGATACTTAACCATTACTTAACCTTTTGTATGAGTATAATATATAAAGCGCCGTTTAGACGATCAACTTGGTTGTCAACCTTGTTGTCAATATGTCATGTTGAAGTCAATGTTTATAGTCTGTGGATAGGTTGGAGGTTGAAATTTGATGTTGGTCCACAGGTTGGAGTAAAATAAAAAGAAAACAAAATCGGCACTCTTTCAGTTTGGTACCCCCCGTCCAACTAGGCAAGTCATTACTATTTCCCACTCATTTACCCACCCAGGTCTTCTCAAAATTGCAATGAAGTAGGGGGGTACCAAACTGAAAGAGTACCACAAAATCATGAGGGACGAGCCTCTTCTTAATATAATTCATGATAAAAACGAGGTAAAACAATTCTTCACTTATTTTATGCCCTAAAACCTCACCTAAAAAACTTAAAGAAACTGTAGATTATGTAGATAACTACGTAAAAAGTAATGTCTGTGTTAAATGTTGTCAACTTGAATGTCAACTTGGTTGACAACTATGTTGACAACCAAGTTGATTGTCTAAACGGCGCTTAATGCTTATAGTTTGAGAATGCTAAAATTATAATTTCTTTAAAAAACAAGGAATAACAAATAATTTTTTTTTTACTATTTATTTTACAGAAAATTAGACAGAGAGAACTTGCAATCAGTAATATCGAGGAGAATATTCGCATGAAGGAAGCATTCAAAAAGAAAATGAAGAGATTGGAAGAAGAGGAAGATGCGAGAATTCGCATTATTAGCGAAACTAAAAAAAGACTAAATGACGAGAGAAAGAAAAAAGAAAAGGAAGTAAGCAATACATATTATCTATCTATATTATTAAAAAAGTTTTGTAAACAAACGAGTTCAGTGAGAGTGACATACTTCACTGAGTGTAGAGTGCGTTAGGAGATACCCCTCTAGAAGAGGGTAGAGTCCGGGGGGAAAGGGAGAGCTTGAGAGTGACATAATACTAACTGTGTAGACAGAGTGAGGGAGATATTATATTCTTCTGAGAAGAGGAAACCCTGTAAGCTAAAAGTTGAGAGTAGGTATATTAAAATGTCAGCGAGAAAAAGAAAGTAGATAGTAGTTGTGCCTTCCCCACTACACCTAAGCCACTATACTACTTCCCTTCTCACATTCCATAACTATAACTACTTCCTTTCTCATACCACGTCTTTTCGGGGGTTGATGAGCGAAGCGAGTAGGGGCGGAGCCCCCTACTATATTATAAAATAATCAACTTTTTATTTTATCTTATAATTATTTTTATAATTTCTCAGCTTTTAATACAACTAAAAACTTACAGCTAATGATAAAAAAAAAATCTCATAAAATCTTTTTTTTCAGGATCAAGCAGCTGGAATTGCAAAGAGAAACAAAATAGCCCAGGCTGTGGCAGCTGAAGTTGCTGATTTCGATTCATCAGAAAATGCTATGATTGAAAAAGCGCTAGCAGAAAAAGAAGCTTTGTAAGTTTAAAATTTAAATACGTAATTAATATCAAACTATATATTAATTACCGTAGTCGTAACGAAAAAATTAAATATCAGTAGATAGACAAAAATATGTCTTAAAACTTCTATAATTAGTGATTCAAGATTTTTTATACTATAAACGTGTCATCATATAAGCCATAGCTGTCGTAAAGAATTTCAGTTCAGAAATTATTATTAAGAGACGGTAAAACCTAACTGCACAGGTTAATATAAAAACTTTACTAGGATTAGACACAAATTAAACATTCGGAAAGAGCGACGTGGTGGCGCCACTAAACATTCGAAGATTCGTATTTCTTAACAGTTTAATTTAAGACACTCCTTTCTTTGTCACCCAACGAAATTTGCCTAATAAATTAAACTAATTTGAGGTGTATGGCATTGGTATCTATTTAGGTTCACCAGTGCTATTGAATGCGAGTGGGAACACTACATAATATTATACTATTTCATATTTTTTAAGAAGTATATTTTTTTTATGAGTATAAAAATTTACATTTTTTAAGAAGAATATTTTTTAGAATATACAGTGAACAAAACGGCCCTTTATCTAACTTAGATAAAATAATGATTGATATTTTAAGTTTAAATTACAGAAGTGTGATATTCCTTTGTCCCAAAATACATTGGACAAATCGGCCCTTTGTCTACCTTAAATATAATACTACACTAACATATAATACTACATACATATAATACTACTAGATATTGTAACTGCAATATTCCTTTCTCCCCAAATTACATTGAGAAAAATGCACCCTTTGTCATATTGGATTGTCAGGCTAATAATAGATATTTTCAATTAGGGAAATGTGATATTCCTCTATCCCAATGTACATGGTAATATATCTCCTTCTTTCCTTGGTTACCCACTTTTAATTTTTTTCGGTGGGTAACCAAGTAAAATGTTGCCTATATAGCTCCTTCTTTACTTGGTTACCCACTTTTAAAATATTGCGGTGGGTAACCAAGTAAAATGTTGCCTATATAGCTCCTTCTTTAATTGGTTACCCACCCTTTGCATCTCGTCTTGCAATTTCACCTTACCTTTTCTCTTTATTTCTTCTCTTTCCTCCTTTTTTAACCCCATACAAAGGCCCCACTGCTTTTGAACATCCCCAGCTAAGATTGTTAATTAATTTTTAAGAAAATGCAAAGTCAATAATGTAAACAAACGCTGGGTAACAAAGTAAAATCTTGCCACATCCTACTTTTATTAGTTGGTTACCCACTTTAGGGTGAGTAACCAATTAAAGGAGTACCTAATTTAACTTATAACTTGATTTATACATTATATCTTAACCGCCCGACCCCCGGCCCCCGGGAGACGTAAGTTCATCAATCGGACAGTCTTGGGACAACTGGCTAGGCCCCAGACCTTGTTGAATAGAGGCTGTCTATAGATTGAAGTTAGTTCCGCATCAAACTCAAACCACACAGTGCTTTACTTCCCGGGGAAACACATGAATGAAACAGGTTTAAATAATATTTATCCTCAGATATTAAACAATGAACCAGTTATCCTCTTGAGTGAAGGAATATTTCCTATGGCCAATAAACCTAAGTAACCTTAAACTTTTTTTTTTAGGCAAGAAAAGAGAAATAAGGATGACGAAACACACGTACAAAAGTTAAAAGCAGACAGGATCAAGGCCTACCAAGATCACCTTGAAGAAGAGGAGAAGAAGAGGCAGGAGGATTACGAACTTACTAAATGGAATATGATGCAAAGATTCAAGAAAGATGAAGCTATTAGGAATTTCGAAGACGGTGTAGCTAAAGGAATAGACGATACAACAACGAACAACAGGATCTTCTGGGATCGGCAGATAGTTAATAACAATTTATTTTTATTTTGTACAAATTTAAACAGATTGAACAAGAAAAAAAAATGCTATTTGCATTTTTCCAAATAAAGTAAATAGCACTGCAACATAATATTCTGCATTTCTGAGCGAAGACAATGAATATATGATTACTTGCACACAGCAGTCATGGAGGCAGACAATTTTTAAGCAAGTTCGACATACGAAGTAGTAAATAATGTTTTTTTTTTATTTGTAAATACCCTTTCGAGTTAGTAAGATGTAAGTTCATTCTTGAGGTTTTCAGAGGAATTAAGCCTTAGATTAGATAATGCCTGGTGGAACGCTAAGAACTGGAAACTGGTGCACGAGAGAAATTATTAGGATAATTTTTCATAATAATTTTAGCTCATATCTCATATGTCTATGTCAGGTTGATAACATCATTACACATTTTCAATAAGCTACCCTTCTATTTATAAATAATACTATGCTTATTGTTATTCAGGTCTGTAGGGCATTAATAGCATCAATTCAATCCGTTTTTGGCTATATTTCATCTCCTTTGAGGCACCTTCAGGCCTAAAAGATTCACCTCCTTTTAGGGCTGAAGATGCCTCAAAGGAGGTGAAATATAGGCAAAAACGGATTGAATTAAAGTTAAAGCTATTAAGACTCTACAGATCTGAATAAGAATAAGCATAGTATAGAAAAAAGAAAATAAAATAATATGACAAAAAAAATTTTTTTAATTTATGTTTTATACACTCTTTAATAAGATCAGACTGTGGTTGAATCGGCACAAGTTGGATGAAATCAGTTACTTGCTAACCTAAAATAGGGCCTGGGTGGCTCGGAGGCTAGAACGTTTGCCGCGCTATAACGCAAGGTAAGCAGTCTCGAGCATGGTCAGAAGATGGATGAGTGTCCGCTTCTGATCACAGCTCTGTCTAGGTTTGATTCCCGGACCACGGTCCCCCGCTCAATGTCCACCCAGCATTGCTTAATTTAAACAAATGGGAAGCTCCTCGAAAGAGCGGCACCACCAGGTTTCGGCCTTGAAACCATGATGATGACACTCCTGGTTGTGTTGCAACCGGGAGGGGAATCATGGTTAACGAGTGTGTGAAGATTTCGGTCCCTAACCCGGGTTTGTTCAATGGGCCCACTTAAGTAGCCTGCGTATTCGGGTGTAAAAGCCCGCCAGAATTTAAAAAAAAGAACAACCTAAAATAACTTTCCAATGAGGACAGTTTAATAAATGAATTGATTCTGAAGCCTAAAATTGTGTAAACACCAGCTATTTGAACTTATAGCTGGCCTTATTAAGATTGTTACACATGTACTTTTTTAGCAACAGACATATTTAGAACCTTTTTTCATTAAATTTATAGATTGTGAAACATTCTTTCATTTAATCTTAAAGTCGGTTATATCTAGAATATGCGCAGGTTTCTAACTAACACTAATTCTAAACTATGTATCTTATTATCCAATACAATCCTGTCAAATATAATTGGTATAGATATTTACATTTCTATTCATAACTTGTCAGAGTAGTCAATTTTCCATCAATCAATGTTTGTTCTTTGTTTTATTTATGTTTGTTAAATGGAATGGATTATATTTTAACACTTCATTTTGTTGTCTTGCTAGTAAATCATAAGTGAATAAATTATTATTAATTTCAGAAAGAGAGGCAGATGAAAGAACAGAAAGAAATCGAGGACGATATCGATGCTCTTAACAGAGCAAACGAGGTGTGGAGAAACGAGGACCAGGATTTCTCCAAATATGCCGAAGAAATACTAGAGGAATGTAAAAAGCTCGGCCGCCCAACATATCCTATAGAAACAGCTCTCAAGGTATATTTTTCTATTAAATAACTAATCAAAATACACTTTAGAACGTTATAAACTAGAGGGGACGTACAAAAGTTTAAAAAAAACTGTACTTGTTCTTACTGTTAAAGTTCGTAAGCTTTCGCGGATACAATCATAAAGAAGTTCTAGGTCTTCCGGCGGTGACAGCGTCTGGAAGGGTGTACGTGCCGACGTTTCGCTCCTAATGCTAGAAGCATCTTCAAGGGTGTTCATGGTTCCTTATTTTAAGACAAGAGGATAAGGACACTATGGTCCCCCCTGAAGATGCTTCTAGCATTAGGAGCGAAACGTCAGGAAGTCACCACAGGAACACCTAGAACTTGTTCTTACTGATATTTCTATACAAACAAATAAATTAATCTCGTTATAAAGTTCCATTTCTTTAAATTGAGCGCAAGTCAATGTTTTTTATCTAAAACATGAAACAATAAAATTACCTGGTATGAGCTGATGGTGATCAAAGGGTCCATAGGTAATTTAACAAATCGGTTGGGAAACCCCAGCCGTTTTTAGATGGCGGACTTTTAAAAGTTTAATTTAGCTATCGATGCATTTTTTACAACAAGAAAATCTCCTTTAAATGCATTTGTGCCATGCACTAGCTCAAACCTTTCCTAAGGATTTTTTTCTTACAAAATATACGACGTATGAAAATCCTTAAAAATAACTCTTAACATAATAAAAACTATGCACACATAGCACAAGGATAAATTTGTATAAAAATAAAACCAAATACATATTTGTACTCAGAGCGTCCTTCTTTTTTATTTAACTACCTCATGATCGTACTTGCATTTTAAATTATAGCAAGTTCAATAACAATTTGTTTTTGAATTATTTAACAATAATTTAAGCGGTAATAACCATTTACATTTATTTTTATTACCATTTACATTTATTAAAATGATTCACGGGGACCAGCGTAACCGAACAAAAAGATAGTGGAACTGTTTACTTTATTTTTAAAAATCCCAAAACTAAAGTTGCAAACACGTTATCTAGTAAAAATTGATAGCATTATGTAAATAATTAAAACCCAACTAATAAAACTTTAAAATAATAATAATAATAAAAAGAACAAGCAGAATGTATAATGAAAATGAAGAAATCGACAATTTGCAATGGGCCAGCGAGCTCTCATCTCACCTCAAGTTTTAACACCGAAATTATCTGGTGAATTCAAATTTCAGAGAGGTGAACCATTTTTAAACTGATCAGTGATCACTGATGACCAAATCGATTAAATAAGTAAATTAGCCGCCATTTTCCTTGATGACCTAATACTGGGGCCGATTCTGTAACTTTGAAACCTCCCTTTTTATGTTGTTATTTATCAAATTGTTGTTATGAAGATGCGCGCGCAACCTGTCAAGGTGAATCTATAACTTTGTGTGTTGTTATATAAGGAGAAATTGATATATAAGGTTTGATATATAGCAACTCGAAATTGTTGTTGATATGATTCGTCAGGTTATGTTGTTATATATCAAATGCTAAAAAAACATAATCATTGATGTTTCCATTCACTTTTCTTGTTTTCTGACTGAAATAACTATAAAGTGACCAATAAAAAGGACGCTGTCAATCTGTAGTTCGGAATACGGCCATATACAGAGAGAGGCAGATGAAAGAACAGAAAGAAATCGAGACACTTTGATATATAGCGATGTTTGATAAATAATGTCAAAGTGGATATATATCAAAAAAAGTTAGGCCTCTAGGTGTTGATTAAGACGTAAAAGAAACATAAAAAATTGTTTGAAAGAACTTAATACATACATTTTGTTTCAGGAGTACAAAAAAACGATCAATCTTCTTCCTCGACGTCCACTCAGCGCAACTTGGAAGTCAAACATTCCGATCAATAATCCAGCCGTAGAAGAAGAAGCAGTGAAAAGACAAATCAATCGACCCCGTATCAGACCTAAATGCGCATGCGTCCCAAGAAATGGAGTCTGAAACAAGATAATGAATTCGATTACTCAAGATTTAACTGTCCAACAAGAAGAAAATAAATTAAAACTAAACGTGATAAAAAGAAATAAACAAATAAATCAAAAGAACTTATCATTTGTTTTCCTACGATATTTCGCTTTTTGTTTTCTTAACCTTTCTCCTTTATCCTTTATGGTATATTTTATTCATTCACAGTTAAAGCTTTAGTATTGCAGATGCCTTTTTATTCGTTTACTTTAGTTTAAATGAATTTAACATATATAAATAAAAAGTTTTAATAGTAGACAGAAAAAAGGATTTAGAAATATAATCAAATAGTAAATATTAATAGAGAGATAGAGAGTAAAATACACACAACATATTAAAAAAAAACACGATGATAAAAGTAAACAAAAAGGTTCAGCAAAGAGAGAAAATGTAAACGCATGCGCAAGAAGCTTCCCTGTTACAACAAAGAAACCTCATGAACATTTATTCCAAGCTTTTCTTATTCGTCTGGTAAAATAAAATGATAATCAGCTGTTTCGTTGCTATTATCATTATAGTACCAGTGGTTTTATGGAATATGACATATTATTACAAAGATCAAGAAAAAAGTATACATAATTGCAATAACAGAGATTTTAAATAAAAGTTCTAAATAGGTATTTACATAAGATAATCTAAGTACTTAAAACAACAGCAAAACGTAATAGATAATAGAGATAATAACACCTTACAAATGATTTATTTTAGATCATACCGGTTACTTAAATATCGTTGGTTAATTTAATTAGTCGAAACCGATCTACACCAAAATATACTCGATTTGCTTTGTAACAATGACAAAAGATGTTCTTAGAGTTATAAGTTAACTCAACTGAATCGACTGAATAATACTCGAAAAGTTGAAAACATTACAGAAGGGTTTAACAGCTGATTTTAATTTTCTATTCACAGATTATGACAGATTATTTTTTTTTTTAAAAATCTAACTTATGTACATATATTTTTATTTGTAAGATAACATATATAAAAGCTTTAACAGTTTTAACTTGTGGCAGAACTCAGTACTGCTCCAGAGGATAAATGTCCTCCCCATGGTTTTCTACGACAGATTCACCCAACCTTGACGATGCAGCGAATATAAAAAATTATGTTATCTACGATGAATACGTAATATAAACATTAGTATCCCTGTTTAGATTCGTAGAAAGTGATTCTTTACGCACCTGTATTAATTGCGCATGCGTGTCTCATAGTTTTGAACAATTCCTCTTCTTTACCACTCTAGCGCGGTAAAGAAGAAGAATTCTTCAACTTTACGCACGATTAGCGAGTTTGTTTACATTTAACATAACT
This sequence comes from Gerris buenoi, assembly GCA_001010745.2. NCBI lineage: Eukaryota > Metazoa > Arthropoda > Insecta > Hemiptera > Gerridae > Gerris > Gerris buenoi. The sequence continues at coordinate 38,910 of KZ653154.1, read as the reverse complement.
AATTTGATGTTTATTTAATAAAAGTAACTGTTTGTATCGAGTTTTTTTGTGAAAATCAATGAGTGATTTAAGTGATTATGAAGAATATGAGGAGAATAATACGCCTTCCGAAATAATTAATTCGGCACAAAATACAACTAACGAATTGATGTCATCTTTATCAAAAGAGAAATACGAGCTTACATACAGGAAGTTTATTATTTTTTTCTGCATTTATTATTAAAATCTAACAATCGTAGATAAAGTACGGTACGCAGCTCGTTCTAAAACGGCATTTTGCATTGCTCGTGTGGTTTTACTACCCTCGCTGTCGCTCGGGTGCAAACTCTACACTCGCATGCAAAATGCTACTTTCCACACTCGACGCGTAATGTACTATTTCTCATACCCCTACCAGAGGTAACTTCGCCACAAAACTCCGCTAAGTGGAGCTGTTTCAATGATCAGAGAGGAATTGCGTGAGTAAGTAACTTAAATACACACAAGTTACTAAAAATAAACTACTTTAGGTAATTCTCGAAATTATTCTAATTCAAGGCAGACTTTTTTTTAAAGCCCTTAACTTTTAATTCAGTCATTTTTTACTTTAAGAGCCTCTTGATGAATTTTGATAGTGAGAATAGATAATGGGAGGAAAATACAAGGTTATCAGTAATGTAATTAAATAAATTGAACCACGCCCTTTACTTAGGTATACGCCCTTACTTCAAGGCCTTCTCGGGTGTGGATGCTTATTCAGTTCTTGTCAGTTACAAGCTACCTGTAGGTCGTATTATAGCAAACAATAATAATTTTCACAGCCTGTATCAATTGATATATTATATTATATACTCTATCATTATAATAGGTATAATATCAATAATTTTAATTAATCAATTAAAAACCTAATGTATCAACTAAAAACAATCAATAATTAACAGTTTAAAAGGGTGCGTGTTTGATTAATTAAATTATAACCAGCAGTACCGATGAATTAGAAACTTTTTCCATGAACTAACATATATAAAACCATATATAAATATGGTTTTTGGACTAAATTTTGTTATCATAACGTGAACAATGGTTTTAATATAAATACTTCTTTCAGCAATGGACTTGGTGTACTAATGATAATATAAGCTAAAATATCAGTGTTAAATTACGCCACAAAACTCCGCTAAGTGGAGCTGTTTCAATGATCAGAGAGGAATTGCGTGAGTAAGTAACTTAAATACACACAAGTTACTAAAAATAAACTACTTTAGGTAATTCTCGAAATTATTCTAATTCAAGGCAGACTTTTTTTTAAAGCCCTTAACTTTTAATTCAGTCATTTTTTACTTTAAGAGCCTCTTGATGAATTTTGATAGTGAGAATAGATAATGGGAGGAAAATACAAGGTTATCAGTAATGTAATTAAATAAATTGAACCACGCCCTTTACTTAGGTATACGCCCTTACTTCAAGGCCTTCTCGGGTGTGGATGCTTATTCAGTTCTTGTCAGTTACAAGCTACCTGTAGGTCGTATTATAGCAAACAATAATAATTTTCACAGCCTGTATCAATTGATATATTATATTATATACTCTATCATTATAATAGGTATAATATCAATAATTTTAATTAATCAATTAAAAACCTAATGTATCAACTAAAAACAATCAATAATTAACAGTTTAAAAGGGTGCGTGTTTGATTAATTAAATTATAACCAGCAGTACCGATGAATTAGAAACTTTTTCCATGAACTTTGGACCTAATTTGTTTTATCATAATGTGAACAATGGTTTTAATATAAATACTTCTTTCAGCAATGGACTTGGTGTACTAATGATAATATAAGCTAAAATATTAGTTTTAAATTGGTTAAATTTAGAATTCAGTATTTTAGGGGACGAAATATGATATTTTTCTTTATTAGATCTTGGGAGTTGTGAACATATAACTGAATTCATACTTGTTGACCATATTACAAACAATTCACAAAATTAAACTTATAGATTGAATTTAAAATATTAATATCATAAGCATTATTCATAATGATTTAAAATAATTCTTGAGTTTTTTTTAAATATCTATAGATTTTTCTAATTATTAAAATCATTATAAGAAATTATTTCAAAAGTAAACTATCCTTTTCTCTTGAGCATCAGTCTTAAATAATTTAGTATTGTCTTGCAAAGGAATTTTATTTGTATTTGTAAAATTGTTTAAATTATACAAAATCATAAATATCTTATTTTATTTTGAATGAAAGACCATGAATTCTATAAATTAAAACATCAAGTGAATATGAAAATTTATATAAATAACGGATTTATCAGACTTTAAGATTATATAAATCAAATTGTCTATATAAACTATGGCAAAGAACAGAATATTTTAAAGTAAATATAAAGTGTGTTTTAAGTTGTCAAAAATTCAATTAAAATTGCTAACTCAGATTAATATAAAAGTAAGTGAGTAAAATAACAAATACAAGTTGATACAAGAAATAATAAAACCTGTGATTTTTTTTTTAATATTTCGAAATTCACCTTTATTTTAAAAAGATGTAACCCATTTTTACCTTGTGAAGAATTCTATACTTAAAAAAGGTAACATTATAAGAAAATAGGTAAAAGAAAAGAAATGGAGAGAATATTTAAAGAAGGTAAACAATATAAAAAAGAAAAATAATTTGAGAAAGGCAAATAAATAGTTTGTTTTTTTATTTCTTTCAATTTTTTTTTTTAGTTTCTTATTATATGTACATATATTTTAATAATAATAATCTAAGAATATTGGTTGTTGTAATCTTGTTAGTCGAGTTTATTTAAAAAATAAAATAAAATAAAATAAATAAATTGAAAAATTTATAATGATATCATAAGCAATGAAAGTTTAGATAATTAAATTATTAAATTATTAATAAAAAATAATTTTTAATTTTGTGAAAAGTGTATTTTAGTATGATCTATTCAAGCTGTTTTAATACTAAGTTTTCTAGTAACGTAAAAGAGGAAAATTATAAAATTAATTAATACCAAATTATAAGTTGAACTGTGTAATAATGAACGAAGAACAGCTAATTGAAAGTGAATGGTGGGAACAGCCGTTTTGGTGGAAATTTAAAATATGGCATGCGTTCGGAATATTTATCTTTGGATTTCTGACCATAAGTAAGTTTATATGTGCATTATTTGATCTTATTTGCTAGTTATTTCTTATGTTATACATATAAAATTGAACATTATGTAAAAATATTAAATACATGCGTAAAAAAATACCACAAATATGTATGAGTATTTTTGTAGGTATTTATACAAGGATTTTGTGTAGACTTCGCTCGTGGTACCCCTAGTGTGGTCTAAAACAAGGGGGCACCCCTTAAATTGCCACCATGAGACAATCCATGGACTAAAACAGGGCATATGTTGGGCATAATTATAAACCTATACTGAATAATAATAGACTTATTCTGAACTTGAGGATAGAAAAATTTGTTTTCACAACTTTTTTTTATTTCCTAAGAAAAATTACTCCATTGTATAAATATTTTTACAACTCATTTAAAATATTTTTCTATAACTTCACCGACTGAATAAATAATGTTATAACATTTTATTTTAAACTGTACGGCCACAAAACAAACAAATGCTCTGGTAAAAAATCCTATTTAATTTTAGGGATATATTATCTATGCATTTCTCAAGAAATTGTCAGTGTTGCAGTGCTGCAACCATAGACAACATAACACGACTAAAATATGCCTAAAACACGAGTGTCCCGTGTTCCAAAGAGATCACCTTCCCCTTTGTATATAAGAGGGGGGGGGGGTGATAAGTAACCTCTCCTAATTTTTATTTATAATTCAGGAAGCAATAAAAATTGGGAGACCTTATTTATCAATCCCCCCTCGTATTTTGAATAGAAACCGGTTTTCTTGGTCTTCATGTATAAGATTTAGTTAGTTGTCATGAAATAATGATGATGGCCAACTAGAATGGCACAGTTCGTAAACAAATCAGAATATAAAACATCGTCATGCTTTCGCATATTCATTTTTTGATTAAAAAAGTTGACATTTTTTAAAGAATTTTCGACTTTTTAATATGTATAATTTCTTATCCTCTTTCACTTTTAAAGTTTATAAAACAAAATGGTTTCAGTGATTGTTGTCTGCAGATGTATCAGGTTCAGAATACCCAGGACCAAACAGGAAATCGAAGCGGACTATATAAGGAAAAAAATAACAAGGAAATTCCAAAAACAACTAAGACTTATTCAAAATAGCGAAATGGATGAAATGGATTTAAAAAAAGGTATTTATTTTAGACAAATTATTCGCTTGCATTAAAATAAAGGGAGAACAAAAGAAGGGAAGGCAAATACAAACTAGTGTATATGCATTACGATGAGTATATATATAATATGCATTATGATTTCGACGAATTTATATGCATTACGATTAAGAGTAAAGCATATATTGCTATTAAAGTAGTATATACATTGCTATTAAGATGAGTAGGTATATCCATTACGATTAAGACGCTTATATAATATATCCATTAAGATTACGACGACTATATACGCATTACGATTAAGGCGAGTGTGAAATGGTCACGTTAAAGCACATGATTTTTACTTTTATAGATAATTGTCTGATAAAAAAAAAAAATATGATTAAACAATTTTCATTGATTAAATCGTTGCTAATAAAATTATATTAGGCAATTACAGAAAGACAATTGATTAAATAAAAATAATCCTAAACCTATACTATTTTCAGTTTGTAGCAGTACTTTGACTTTTGGATAATAAAACACAAGTTAGTCTTTTCAACAATACCCATCTTACCAAACTGATTAAAGTATATATTTATAAACCTTTAAACCTCTAGATACTGGTTGGTCTAAAGGAATATTCAAATTTTAAAATGAACAGAACACGCTTAAATTTCTAGAAAATATTTTTCTATTTGTACAAAATGTGCAGTTTATGACGTGTCATTAATGAAAAATTAATAATTTTTTTAATTTCGAAAAATTACGTCGTTAAGGTGACACCTGTTTTCTTGAATGCCTGTTCTAAGACTTTCTTAGAACATTGAGGGCTGGATGTAGTCAGAGAATTAATTTCTGGCCTCAGGCTACACACGAAAGGGTGGCCTCAAAAATTTTTATTTTTCATTAAAGGCCCCCATACACTATCAAACTTACTTGACAAAATAAATTTAATTAAAAGGTTGGCATGCAAGTTTGAGGCTCTGCCAGCCCCACTGATACAAATTATTATTTTTTCTCATCCATCCTCATAAAAGTATGCCCTTATTGAGGTTCACACCTTATTTCCTTTAAAAGGTTTACATGTGAATACAGTGCTCTTTTCAGTAACAATTGCTGGCGCCATTTTGATCGATTCCATTTTTTCTAATAAAGGTCCGTAAGCCAAATACGAACTCTTCAAAATCCATGATCATCAGTACACTCGTCTTCAAACACTTCTGAACTTGCCGACACTCGTAAGTTTGACAAACTGGCTTGTATAGTGTGTGGGACTCAGAGAGCCTCAAATTTGCTTGACAAACTTATGATCAAATTTGGCTTGACAAGTAAGTTTGACCGTGTATGGGGGCCTTCATTGTTATGACATAAGCTATACACATTTTGTAAATTAGACAATTTGTTTCTCAATTCTATTGCCTTCCGCTTATTTCATAAATGAAATATTCCCGTGAACCACCCTGTATAATGAAAGAAACCCCTGTATTAGAACCACAAATACATGAGTTGAGTTTAACAAAAAATAAATTAGGTATCTTTTCATGAGCTTCTCTTATTTATTAGGATAAAGGAGATTTTACATTCACATGATATATTAAGTAAGTAAATTTCATATTTCACACCCCTATTAAGTTATTTTTAGTTGTTCTAGTTATTTTTAATCTGAGAACCAAAGCAAATGTTATAGGTCTGTAGGTCGTAGGCGTAGGGTTAATGCAGAATGGAGAGATTTTAACACTTCTCTAATTTTACAGTCTCTTTACACACAAATTCGATTGAATTATCAGAGTAATATACAGTCAGCTCTCTGGGATTCATTTCAGACATAACTGTGTTGGAACCATTCGACCACTCTAATCCCTAAATAATTAAGCTATTAATGGGTATACTTTATAACACACCAGTTTAGTTCCAAGATTAAACCTAAAGGTCGTACTGTCAGAATCAAATAATTTCCATAAATCAATAAATGCAATTAGTTTATTTTCGCAATTTCTGTTTCTTCTTAATCAACATAGCATTCATGTTTATTACACAACGAAGGGACATCCATGGATTAGAGGTAACATTCCACACCTATATACTCAATGTTGTAATATTTTTAAAAAGTACACCTACCTCTATCGATTTCCATATAAACACCCGTCAACCTAATATACAAACAACAATCCAATAAAATTGAAAATAATAATATTGTTTGATTACAGCTTTGGACAGAGTGAGAGTGGATTTCAAGTCTGATACGGAGTCACTGCATAATCAGTCACCAATATATTCTAATTCAGGAAGCGCTTTACCTTCTCCGACATCCACCAGAAAAAGAAGTTCTACAGGTAAATAAATATATATAAAATTCCAAGATAACTAATTGTCGCTTATTTTCGTCAAATAATTTTCAAAAGTCATAAGAAACATACAATATTGCGCTTTTGTTTTATAAAATAGCTTTCTTAGATGGACTAATTTATCGTTGATCCTATGCAGACCATGGAAAATAATCTTCAACAATGATAATGGAAATATTAGGTTTGTAGCATACAAGCAGAGAACCGTCCGTGGGATCGTCAAGGGCATGCGCAATGGTTAAAAGCCGTTCTAACCCGATTTTGGCAGTGTTTCGCACTGTTCCAACCCACGCAGGGATCGTTTACGAACCTATAACGTCCAAACGATCATATGACCATACCAAGTACTTGAATGTATGACATGCGCAGTTATGTCAATCGTCGCACTCGTAAACAGGAAGGTTTCTTAACTATTACGTTTCCTTAAATGTTTTTAATACGGTGCGAATTATAGTCCTAAACCCGTTCCAACTTGATACGATTTTACTATAGTACAATGTTAGCGCCATGCGCATTCAAAAACCTGTCCAAAATGATTCTCGAACAATCCGCAGAATGATACAAAGGACAGTACAAACAGGGNGGACCAAACAGGAAATTGAAGCGGACTATATAAGGAAAAAAATAACAAGGAAATTCCAGAAACAACTAAGACTTATTCAAAATAGCGAAATGGATGAAATGGATTTAAAAAAAGGTATTTATTTTAGACAACCTGTCCAAGCGCTGTTATTATTTTCATCATAATATACTTACTCATCGCATTTGATTCTTTTTTTAGATTGTCTATTGTCTATCTATACTTTTTTATATTTAAAACTTTTTATATTTGATATATCATTTAGTTAGTTAAAAAATCATCATTAGTTGTCATTGTTATTATTATTATAATTTGGATTATAAAAACTTTGTTTAGATTTAAGTTCTTTATCCAACTTAAGTTGGAATTGCGATAACAACCACTTTATCGGTCAACTGTAGAAAATGGTTTTTACCTCCAGGCGAGAGAAAAAGTTAACTTAACTGCCTGGTTAAGGTGTTGTGTTTAACTGCCTGGTCTAGCCACAGGGAGTTATGTCATAACTTCTTGTAGATTCAGTGCAGCCAACTCAATTCTTGTAAAAGAACTGCGTTTAATCGGATTTTACGAAGATTTAAGTTGGTAACACTGTTTATAACAAACATGACTCGCAATCAGCTGTTTTTAAATATTTATTTGTTTTGTTTTAAAACGCTCCGTGTTTTAAGTAAATGTTTAATTAATTGTGTTGTTTTTTTAACAGAACACAGTCACATTTTAAGGGTGTTGAAGGTGGTTATAATTTTCTATTTGTACAAACTTTGTAGCTTATGACATGTTATTAATGAAAAATTAATAATTTCGAAAAATTACGTCGTTGAGGAATACTAGTTCTAAGCCTTTCTTGGAAGACTCAGGGGTGCAATGCGTGGGGGACGCAATTTTTGGTCTCAGCCAACACACATGGAGGGAGAACTCAACAATTTTTTTGAACATGATGGCATATATTTTTCATTAATGTAGGCCATAAGCTACACATTTTGTAAATATAGAATATTTGTTTCTCAGTTTTACTGTCTTCTGCTTATTTCAGAATTGTGAACTCCTTTATAATGTAAATAATATCCCTTGTTTAAAGAAAGAAACCCCTGTATTAGAACCACAAATACACAAGTTAAGTTTAAAAAAAAAAAAATAAATAAATAAGTATCTTTTCATGAGCTTCTCTCATTTATTTGGATAAAGGAAATTTTACCCATTCACATTATATATGAAAGTAAGAAGGGATACTTCCGGTTACTTCTCATTAACGATGCTCAAATTTCATATTTCACACCACTATTAAGTTATTTTTAGTTGTTCTAGTTATTTTTAATCTGAGAACCAACGCAAATGTTTTAGGTCTAGGTCTGTAGGTCGTAGGGTTAATGCATAATAGAGTGATTTTTAAACGCAGAGAGATTTTTACACATCTCTAATTTTACAGTCTCTTTACACACAAATTCGATTGAATTATCAGAGTAATATACAGTCAGCTCTCTGGGATTCATTTCAGACATAACTGTGTTGGAACCATTCGACCACTCTAATCCCTAAATAATTAAGCTATTAATGGGTATACTTTATAACACACCAGTTTAGTTCCAAGATTAAACCTAAAGGTCGTACTGTCAGAATCAAATAATTTCCATAAATCAATAAATGCAATTAGTTTATTTTCGCAATTTCTGTTTCTTCTTAATCAACATAGCATTCATGTTTATTACACAACGAAGGGACATCCATGGATTAGAGGAAACATTCCACACCTATATACTCAATGTTGTAATATTTTTAAAAAGTACACCTACCTCTATCGATTTCCATATAAACACCCGTCAACCTAATATACAAACAACAATCCAATAAAATTGAAAATAATAATATTGTTTGATTACAGCTTTGGACAGAGTGAGAGTGGATTTCAAGTCTGATACGGAGTCACTGCATAATCAGTCACCAATATATTCTAATTCAGGAAGCGCTTTACCTTCTCCGACATCCACCAGAAAAAGAAGTTCTACAGGTAAATAAATATATATAAAATTCCAAGATAACTAATTGTCGCTTATTTTCGTCAAATAATTTTCAAAAGTCATAAGAAACATACAATATTGCGCTTTTGTTTTATAAAATAGCTTTCTTAGATGGACTAATTTATCGTTGATCCTATGCAGACCATAGAAAATAATCTTCAACAATGATAATGGACATATTAGGTTTGTAGCATACAAGCAGAGAACCGTCCGTGGGATCGTCAAGGGCATGCGCAATGGTTAAAAGCCGTTCTAACCCGATTTTGGCAGTGTTTCGCACTGTTCCAACCCACGCAGGGATCGTTTACGAACCTATAACGTCCAAACGATCATATGACCATACCAAGTACTTGTATGTATGACATGCGCAGTTATGTCAATCGTCGCACTCGTAAACAGGAAGGTTTCTTAACTATTACGTTTCCTTAAATGTTTTTAATACGGTGCGAATTATAGTCCTAAACCCGTTCCAACTTGATACGATTTTACTATAGTACAATGTTAGCGCCATGCGCATTCAAAAACCTGTCCAAAATGATTCTCGAACAATCCGCATAATGATACAAAGGACAGTACAAACAGGGAAGTTGGAACAGACCTACCAATGTTAGAAAACGTAAAATAAATATTTAATCAATAAATAAATAGCCAATAAAAATTAAAATTAAATAATGAATATCCACTAATGAGTCCAGACTATGTTGCAAGTACATCAGTACATCATTTCTCATATTAAAGTCATTATTTTACCATTTAGAGCTTATGATTGCTTTTAATACAATAAATTTTGAAAATTGTTCCCTAAATCTTGCGGACCACACCTAAAAGTCAGAGTTGAGAGAAATAATTTATCCAGCTGAGTAGTAATATCAGCTAAAAATATTACTTTCAGTGCTTTAATAAAGATAAATAAACACATTCTGTGTTACACAGAGGAGACAATATAGAGCTGGAGAAATAAATTTGTCAAAACTAGTCAATAAATTAAATTATGGAAAAAATATGTTTTTTTACATATCATCCAAGAAATCATCGCAGGAACTTTCATTTACATACATAGAGTAAAAAATTACACTTCTAACAAGTAAGATGGACTTTGTCTCATTAACAAAAGCAACTCATTAAGCTTGTTTGTACCCTCAGACCCTCATATAACCCTACACCTTCATACGCACTTCTGCACGGGAAAGTGGTACAAAGGGCACTTCATACCTACTCATTGCGAGTAGGTAGGTACGTCGTTTGTATATTAGTTGTCTAAGATGAAGAGAATGATAGCAAATCAATTGACTTGACTTACAGCTAGAAGTGTGGACTATTATTATTAAAAAATCTGGCCGAGACAACCCTAACAAGCTTTCTTATTAACATATAACTTCAAGTAGTATCTATTCTGTAGCATATATTTTTATTGCAGCCATAGACATACATATTTATATGTACTTGGAAAACCCGCATTCTCCATTTTTTGAAACTAGATTCTACCCTGGAAAGCAACTCTAGAAAGTTGTATTCATATAAACAAAATGTATATATTGCTTCCGAGCATACCGAAGAGGACGGAAGCTTCAAAAATTTCAAGACAGAAATCCGTTTCAGACTTCAGGGAACATTTTTGGTTCCGTGTCTGTCTGTAATCCCACTTGTTACAATAAATTATTTTGTATTAATTGACCAATTAAAATTATTAAACATTTTAGGTTCTTTTTAATATAGTGTCGTCGAAACATTATAATCAAATATTGGTACTGAAATAATATGCTTAAATATTTTTTAGGAGTTGACATAGAAGATTTAATTCAAAGAGAGGAGAAACGATCCCAATCTATGATGTCTACAGCAATGAAAAATGTCAAATCCTTGTGGTCTTGCGACAAAAACAGAAACTCACTCCGGCATCAAAGACGTTATGTACCTAGAAGACCGTGAGGAGAAATATTTTGAGAATAGATAATAACTATATAAGTAGGAATAGTGTAGGCTTTAAGTAATCTTCTTGTAATTGTATTCAAATAAAATATAGCATCAGGTTATTTAGAGATTTACCTATATTTTTTTCCAATTTCATTTTATGGAATTACCTGCATTATTCTAAAATGTCTTATAAAAACATTAACCTAATTTAATCCATTGTTATCTATATATATAAAATCCAATTACCACTCACTGACTCACTGACACATCACGATATCTCTGAAACCACTGGACCTATGACCATGAAATTTTGTAGGTATGTTCCTCTTACCTCCTAGGTGCTCGCTAAGAAAAATTTTAAAAATCCGCCATCTTGATTCAAGATGGCGGCCATTTATATACAAAATTCGAAAAGACGATATCTCGGGAACCAATTATACTAGAACCTTGAAATTCAGAAGTTGGCTTCCTTTTATGAAATTAGTAACTTTAGATAAATGGTATACCAATCGGGCATTTTGAATCAAGATGGCGGCCATATATATATAAAAGTTAACGAATGTATGTTCTTTATAAAAATCTACAGTTGTAGTCAGATCTTGATGAAAATTTGCACAATTGGCCTACAAAGCAAGGGGAAAAAAACTATCAACATGAATTTTCGAAATTTAATTTTTGTACACAGGGGTACGGGGTACAAATGTCAAAGTAATGAATAC
>KZ653153.1:62382-92794 GCA_001010745.2 Gerris buenoi | reverse complement strand
TCCTAAGACAGACTTTTTGTCTAGACTATGTTGTTTACGGTATGTTTATCCTAAGACAGACTTTTTGTCCAGACTATGTTGTTTACGGTGTTTATCCTAAGACAGACTTTTTGTCTAGACTATGTTGTTTATGGTATGTTTATCCTAAGACAGACTTTTTGTCTAGACTAAGTTGTTTACGGTATGTTGAATGTTTATCCTAAGACAGACTTTTTGTCCAGACTATGTTGTTTACGGTATGTTTGTCTTAAGGTAGATTTTTTGTCTAGACTATACTTTTTACGGTAAATTTGTCCTAAGACAGAGTTATTAAAATAATAATGATTAATGTTTTACTTCCAAGGTTACCAAAGGCAACAGAAGCATTCTGAACATTCTGAAGATCGCTGGTGACTTTCAAGATCAATGATCGTATTCAAAAAATCCTTGACAAAAATCCGTTTCAGATAACGCAGAACATTTTTGTCTTATGTCAGTCTGCCTATCTCCGTTCAAAACCAACATATCTTAAAAACTATTCATCCTACTATTCAACTATTCAAATTATGTGAGGAAGATTTGTTCCATGCTATTTTGCCGGCTATTTTTTTATTACCATTATTCCATAATAAAACATATTAAGAACCTTAGTTAAAAATTAAATTTTGTTCTTTTGTCCCTTTTTTTGATATAATATGCTGTGTGGTTACGTCGTTTAAGGGTGTTTAATAAAAAACCTCTACTTCACTGTCTCAAATCGGCTATATTTCGACTATACCTAGTCATCATCAGGCCTACAACATCGAAAACATTTTTCCATATAATGGCAATTTATCTAACATACATAATTTATAACGATTAAGAAATACTTTTGGATCAAAAATGTTTAAAACTTTACATGAACGATATAAAACTTAAAAATCCTACCTTAGATTGAGATCTTGTTTGTATTGTAAATTTTTTTNATATATATATATATATATATATATATATATATATCCGACCTCGATGTAGACAGTACTTTTTAACCCGTGGTCTTTTAAGATGTAGAATCGTGAGTTGGGCAGAAAATGTCGCAAGGAATGTCTAGCACTAGATACCTACAAGTGGATTTATTCATGAACACGAATACATCTCTATATACAGGGTTGAATCCATAAGTCTCAATAATAATATATTTATTTTTTTTTGCTTAAGTGGAAAACGAAATTGCATAGGATGAAATGAAAAATTACAGATCATTTATTGCTTGGATTTCATTATTCCTTTAGAGATGATTCAATCACGAATTCTTAAAAATAATAATTTAGCAATAAATTATAATAGTAATAATAGAGGTGGTTGGTGAAAGTTCAAGTATTATGAGAGGGTATGAGGAGTTGATGATAGGAGTCAGTACCCAGCGTAATCCAACGAAACCAGGCAACCATTGTGACAATCATTGTCATATTATGTTGTCAATTATGGTTGTCAATTGTTTAATAAAGTAGTGAAGTTCCAAGATATTACATTAACAATCTTTAAATTATACTCTTTTTACAATTAGAATTGTTTTTTGACACTCAGGTTGACCAACCTATGTGGGGGAAGAAATAAAGCCACTAGGCCTGTAGGAGGGGTGGGAGAGCGTCATTTGTTTGTCAACAAAATAAGGTTATTTTACTACTTCAACAAATCGTGATATTTTTACCTGATTTTTCCACTTCAATTTTCACTTCTTATTTACGAATATATTTTGAAATTTAATTTCCTTTATAGAATCATTAAATTTAATATCGGTAATAAAACTTTATGAAAAGTGTGGGCATAAAACTACTTAGAGGAAGAATTAATTTTCCTAACAGATGTTGAATTGTAATGAAAGGAAGTGTAAGAACCTTTGTTAATTCAGTCGAGGTTTCCATTTTAATCTATCAATTTTTGAATTAATGTGCAGTGTGAAAATGTAGTAGTTATTATTTTTCGGTAAATAAACAATAAACCCTATAATACAACATGGAAATATTTTCCTTTTGTGTTTATGTATAGCTGAATTTTCTAATAATGTCAAAAACTTTTTCTGCTCATACTTCATATTTCGTGCATGATTTACAATAACGATTACTGAGTTTATTAATTTTCTGTTTGAGTCTTACTTTGTCAGAATAATTTAACAAATTGAAATGATGGGTAGTTACAAACCAAATTCAAAACCAGTGTAATATTTAGTGCATTATATTTAATAACATAAAAGTTAATTCAAGGTGGAGGTTATAAAGTCTCTTGGAACGGTTACTCTTCTTGGTCNTTTAGAATGAAAATGGCTTTGACTAAATAACTATTAAGATAAAGGGATGCTTAATCCATTGTCCTTAGGGACAAAGGAATATCACACTTCTGTTCTGATCAGGGGATTAACAGTCTAAAGAAGAACATTCAGTACACATTCTTTAGATTGTTACTCCCCATGTTTTTATTATAAGGAGAGTAACAGTTCTTCCTTCAGTAGCGAATTTAATCCAACGTAACTAAGGAAATGTATGAATGACAGATAAGAGTTACTAGAACCTATAAATGTTGCTCGTGTACATTAGACAAATTGAATTAGTGATTTATTTGGTGTTTAAACTCCAAAATTTAATCTGGATCATTCTCCAAAACTTTCACTCCTTTATATTGTTAATAATAAAAATTATTTTTATTTTTAAAGCAGGCCAAAAAACTATATTGCCCTATATTTATATTATATGGACTCTACTAACTATGAACAATATGATTTTAGCCAATATCGTAATTTTTAATCTTAAATAATGATATAAACATTTTAAGATATTAGCAATTTATTTTCTATTATTTTGATACAATTTTATACCATATTACTTTTCTTTTAAAATCATTATTTTAATTTGCTATAATGCCTGGTGCCCAATTACTTTCAAAGTTTATTAATATAAAATACATTTTAATTTCATAATACTAAATTGGGATTGGTCAGACGTACGATGTGACATCACTTATAAAATACAATATTTTATTTATCAAGCTATAAAATAATAATTGCGTTAAAATATATACTACTTTTATATAAAAATAAAGCAACGGTTTATTTTTTATTTTAAAAACTAAAAATACAATTATTTACCGTGTAATTCAACTTCCTTTTTAGTATTGTATTTTTCTTTTGTATTAATTTTCCGAAGCGAAACTAACTCAATTATAAAGGGGGGGGGGTGTAGAAAATAATAAAAGAAAAAGGTTAAAGATAACTTAACGACAATTATAGTTTTTTTTGTAGATCTATTTGTTAAGTTATCGAAAACGAGAGTATTTTTGAAGATGGGAAAAATAGCTGAAAGAAGGAAAATAGAATGGACGTATCTTTTTACAGATAATAACGGTATTGGTTGTAACAGGTGATCAATAATAACCGACTGATAATCGTCAAGATCCCATATTGAAGGGGCTTTTACGAAACATATTGAACTGGATAATATTTTTTTGTCTTAACTCTTCACATTTCCTGTTCAAGATATTTTCTTTTTTCAAGTTCTTTTTGTCTTTTTAGATGTCAATAGATTTTTAGAAGCTTTTAAAAAAGTCAGGTGGCATGCGGAGATCTTTCAACCCTCGTGCCAATTTTTTAATTGACACCTTTTTAGTTCCTTTTTTTCGGATAACTTACCGTATAAGACCTTTTTTTTTAAACAAACTTTTATTTTCTATAATACTATTATTGGATTACCACAAAAAATTAGATAAGAGTTACTTCCTTATTGTTAAAGTTTAGACGTGTTATTATAATTTTTTTTAAAGAAGCAGCTTCTAAAAAAAGAGGATGTAATAGTTTGTGTGTTTAATAGACAGGAACATTTTTGTGTATTTTTGTCATTTATAACTATAGTTTTTGGGCAAAATGTAATAAGTTATTGTTAATAATAATAAATTAACATAATCATAATCATTTAAAAGAAATTAAAAAATTACATATGTCCAGTTTAAATCGTATTAAGGTATCATTGCAAATGTAATTTCATCTTCATAATTTTTCCCAGATTTACTCGTGTAAAGGAATCATTCCAATAGTAATTTTTTTTTCAAAATTGTTTCTAGATTTATTCGTGTAAAAATATAATTCCAAATTATAATTTCCTCTTCAAAATTTTCCCAGATTTATTCTTTTTTAGGTATCATTCCAAATTGTAATTTCTCCTTCATGAATTTCCCAGATTTACTCTTGTAAAGGCATCTTTCCAAATGTAATTGTTTCTTACATTTTTTTTTTCGAGATTTACTCATGTAAAGGTATCATTCCAAATTGTAATTTTCTCTTCAAAATTTTCCCAGATTTACTCGTGTAAATGTATCATTCCCATTATAATGTAATTTCTTATTCATACTTTGTCCCAGACTTACTCGTGTAATGGTATCATTCCAAAATGTAATTTCTTCTTCAAACATGATTCCAAATTTACTCGTGTAAAGCTATCATTTCAAATGTAAAGTCTTCTTCAAAATTGTTTCAGATTTACTCGTGTAAAGCTATCATTTCAAATGTAATGTCTTCTTCAAAATTGTTTCCAGATTTACTCGTGTAAAGCTATCATTCCAAATTGTAATTTAAATCTTCAAAATTTTTCCAGATTTACTCTTGTGAAGGTAATTTCTTTTTACAAAATTTCGAAAGCAGTTAAAAAACATAAAAAAACATAACTAAGATTACAAAAAAAAATCACCATTAAGAATTGACAAGCTTGAAACTATTTGAAACTTTGACAAAATAGAATTCAACTCTTTTTTTTTTTATTGTATTTTTTTCTTCTACTTTATCTTCTAGAGCGCAGTTTGCTCCTGAGATTTCACTAGAACAAAGTCAAACAAGAAAAACACCAGGCCCGTGAGAAGAGACAACATTGTGCCCGTGGTTTTTTTTCACCAACTTTTTGCCGTATCCTCCATCCCCACTCTTTTCTTGAGGTTTTTGGGGTTCTTTTTAAAAAGTTTTTCTTTTAAGTGAAGGGATTTCGATCTTTTCTCTGTTTCCTAAAAAAACAGAAAGCATTTGGAAACGGTTGAATAGGTTTTTCTTGCATTGAATTTTCCTTTTCAGCCGCAAGTTATAGAAGGTCGGTTTTTTGGTTTTTAAAACTACTTTTTAGTATTTTCAGTGTGAAATACCCCGTTTTGCATAACCGTATTCCTTTTTAAGGATTGAAAATATGGTAATTCTTTAGATTGTTACTCCCCTATGTTGTTTTAGAATGAAAATGACTTTGACTAAATAACTATTAAGATAAAGGAATGCTTAATCCATTGTGCTTAGGGACAAACGAATATCACACTTCTATTCTGATCAGGGGATTAACAGTCTAAAGAAGAACATTCAGTACACATTCTTTAGATTGTTACTCCCCCTGTTTTTATTATAAGAAGAGTAACAGTTCTTCGATCAGTAGCGAATTTAATCCAACGTAACTAAGGAAATGTATGAATGACGGATAAGAGTTACTAGAACCTATAAATGTTGCTCGTGTACATTAGACAAATTGAATTAGTGATTTATTTGGTGTTTAAACTCCAAAATTTACTCTGGATCATTCTCCAAAACTTTCACTCCTTTATAGTGTTAATAATAAAAATTATTTTTATTTTTAAAGCAGGCCAAAAAACTATATTGCCCTATATTTATATTATATGGACTCCACTAACTATGAACAATATGATTTTAGCCAATATCGTAATTCACTTTCTGAAATTGAAAGCTATCGAATTTTCATAGCTTGGGATGATTTTTGTTAATGGTGAAGCCACTTTTAAAGTACACTCTTTTAATAATTATGAACTAATATTTAAGGTATTTAAGTGAATATTACCTAAGACAGAAGTCTTATTATGCTTTTGGTGCGTTTTATTGATACCAATAAATAAAGTACCAAGTGATTTATTGGTAATTTGGGTTTATACAGTTTAATATTTTCTGTTTAAATGAACCAAAAAATTAAAGGTAAACATTGTAGCAGATGATATTTTACTACGTTTTTATTAGCTAGCTTTTTTGTCTGTTTGTTTGTCCAGTACAAATCTTGCAATTGTTTTTTAACTAACTTCCCGAGTAGCTATAGACATGTGAAACTTTTAGAATTGTTCAGAACACGATGACAATGCAATATTTGAATACTTTTAGCCATCTTTTAGCAGAATTTAATTCGTTTTCAGAAAATTTTGCTGTATGGAAAGTTAGTTCGGAAAAAAGCCGCCGCAAGTTATTTTATTTGTTTTGACATATCCCATAATTACAATCTTCATTTTGACGGGTTTCAAATTTATGATATTTTATTTAGTCAACAGAAAATTTAAAAATGTAGTATATAAAAAGTTCTTTTTATCTTGTAATTATTAATTCATAAATTTCAAAGACTATATTCAATAAATTATATTTATCTTCTAACTATTAATATTTCAAATATGTTTATTTTACTAACATAACAACAAATATCGTGGATAATAATTATTAGGTTATTAGTAATTATTTAATTGGCATGATTATTAGATAATTTCTATTGGTCAGAATCTTTTGAAAGCAAGGCGTATCAGGAGTTAGAGTGCTTTGAAAGACAGCTTCTCTTAGGCCAATCAGAAACACAAAGAGGCTCATTACTATTCCATATGCGTTGGCGTTTTCCCCTTCTTTACTCTTGAGAAGGTTAGATTTGAAAAGGAAGATGGCGTATTGGATTTGACGTGATGTCGTGTCTTCATGAAACCTTTCTATTGTCTTCATCTTCTATTATAAATATAAAGTATCCTGAACCCCTTTTGACCTGTTCTGTATAATTTATTATTCAATGAATTATCTTTTGACCAACGAAAAAAAATCCTTTTTAGTTGTCATCCAATCACATTTTAAACATTTTTCTTTCTTTTTATCGACAATTTTCTCCTTTACATGTTATTCTTTGATAACTAAATTTATTTTGATGAGTGTATTTTTATTTTCTTGAGAAAACTATTCAGTTTTGTTTTGCTCTTTAACTCTGTACTAATGGTTGTACCTATCTAAATATCACATTAAATGCAATTATGTTAAAAAATTAAGTCAGATCTTTTTTTACTTGTAAAAAATACTCATATGTAGTGCACTTCTGGTGGTCGTATAAACAGTCTTTCTATGTAGTTTTATATTTACTTCCATCTCCTATGTAAAACATAGGTATTTCTTTGAATCTATCTGTTACGGAACAACCTAACCCATAGGGAGTTTAAGATCTTTAACGCTGAAGATTTGTAGTTATACTCGTAAATTTCGTACAGTCATATTATTAATTATCCGATAGTATATTAGAACTTACATCAATGTTGTTCTACCTCATACTGCTTTTTTAATTTATTTAAAATTCTTTTTGACTCTTCGCATAAAATGTATATGTATATTTAGTGCTTGATTTACGACGGACCACACTGCACGTGAGAGTTTATGTATGTACTAGTGTTGTTTTTGTTTATTTATTTATTTTTTTTTTTACCAAATGTGAATACAAATGCTGTATTCGCACTTATCAAATGCTCAGGAAAGCGTTTAAATAACGTTTTAAAAAGTCAAAATTCCAAAACTTTTGGATCACAAGGTCACAGTACCTAAACCTCTTGTTTTACAAATCATGCAATTTGTATATTAATTAATTTTGCGTCGTGTGCTCTTTAACTATGCACTACTGGTTGGTTAATGGACTTGGATCGAGTTATGTAGTAGAATGGATAACCTTTATATTAATATACCATAAGGTTACGTGACACTTTATCTCTGTGGCAGTGTTTGGAAGTGTACCTTTACTGTTAGATATAGGAGGTTCTATGGAGGTCATCTGAAACGAAGATGACCTCCGAGAGTAGAGACTCAAACTGACCGCCTTATGTCGATCTCCGACGTGATATAGGCTCGTCTCTCATAAATAAATTTCTTATTTTGTCGTGTAACTCTTTTCTTCCTCAATCGGCACTGATGATGACCTTATGAAGGACGAAAGCTGCTTTGTTAAATAAACCAGTTTGGATTTACATGAAGGGACGATTTATGTTATCCCTTTCTGTACCTTTTTCCATGTTTTTTGGGGGCTAACGGACACTCTTTTTAAATCTTTCTAGGTTGAATTCCTCGAGATATGTAATGTTGCACATCTTATAGTTATTGATTAGTGAGTAATCAACGGAAGAAAATATCAGCAGATAGCATAAAAACGTGTAAAAATGAAATGATAAAGAAAAGAGTGATAAATCTCCATCCCTTTAACAAATTGTTAAGGGTGCTCCCTTTAATCATATGATATATTTCGAAGGTGAGAGTGAAATGCTATTTTGGCTTAATGTGTGTTTAGTTGGCAAGTTGTAAAACATGATGCCGGCTTGTTATTAAGTGAAAGGGCTCTCATAGTTCGTTGCTGTAGCTTGTAGCTGTAGCTAGCTTGTGTTAGCTTCATGTGTCACGGGAGACTGGCTTCTCTGCCGATAAACACACTGACCCACAAGTTTCTGCTCCCTTGGTCTTCAACCAGCCGAAGCCTTTTTTCCCAGTTCAACAACACGGCTCAAACCATAACTCATCTTTTTATATACCTTTCATAAGTCTCCTCCTTCGTACACAATCCTCCGTAAGCTTATGATCACCTATCTCTTCCAACAGATTTCTTGTTATTGTTGTTTTTACTAAAACAAGATAAAGATGAAAAATCGTTTCTATTTCTTCGGAGAAGGATTCTGTTTCTGGTGTCAAGGATAGAATACTGTTGAATTTCCTTTTTCAATATTTTTTATAGTTCCAGTAAAATGAACATTTTCCATAAGATCTACAATAATTCAACTTAAGTAACTTATATTTAAATGTGGATGGCTGCTGCTGGAATCATTGTATAACCCGCTTGACTAATTAGCTATTTCACTGATCTCTGTTTGGCGAACCAGATGCAAATCAAATAAGTGGTTTATCCTCGACGTCTAATACTGATTCGCTGATCTCTGATCGGCATCACCTAACAACCTAAAGTCACGTAATGTCACCTAAACATCAACATTTTCCATAAGATCTACAATAATACAACTTTAGTGACTTATATTTTATGTGATCCTATAGAATCATTGGCTGCATCTATTTACACTTTCTATACTTTTTAGTGCAATATTCTTCTTATCTCTGAGTCAATCCATTCAATCTTCCTTAATGGAACTTTAAAGTTCTTTCTTCATTTTATATAGTCTATATTCAAGACAAGATGTTTCTATACTCTTGAAAGATAAGGAATCAAAGATTTTAGATTTCTTATCGAACTATTGTACTTTATTTGTTTCCATTCTCTTCTCGTCCTCTCAGACTAATTCACAGATTAAATGACTTCTTTGTAGCATTCTTAAGTTTCAAATGTGAATACATTTTAAGGTAGATTAAGAAAACTTCCAATCTCGAGTACCTTTTTCATTATCATCAGCAAATATAATTGCTTTTAAATATTATTTTAAAAGCATTGATTTTTAATTCTCACATTCACATAGATCTGTTATATAAAGAGGTGTGATTGTTTATTTGGATACTAACACTAATTCTAATAACTATTGAACCTATTTTATTAAAATTTTCAGCAAGTATCCCTTAGTTGGTTCATCAGGAATGTCATAAATTTATTTCACGTATTATATAAAAGGGTGGAGCTGGAGCAGTGATGATAAAGGAATCATAAAAGAAGAGCATTATTGCATTTAATCTATATGTCCTCTTTTCCTATACTAACTTTCCATACACTACAATTTGCTGAAAACGAATTAAAGTTTGCTGAAAGATGGATAAAAGTATTAAAATAATCCATTGTCATCGTGTTCTGAGCTATTCTAAAAGTTTCAAATGTCTAGCTTCTCGGGAAGGTAGTTAGAAATCGATTGCAAGATTTGTACTGGACAAAGAAACAAACAAGAAAGCAAGCTAATAAAAACGTAGTACAAAAGTAGAACGAAGACAAATTTTATATTCAACAGTTGGAAGAGCTTCTGCATTTACTTGAAAATTGATGTGTTAAATATGGTCGTGCTCCAACCCTCGGTCCAAGCTGTTCCTTTTTGAACTTCCTTAACTGATTACTTGTTCATTCTTGATGTAAGATAGGTATGGACAGGTTTGGTCAGTTGGTGTAGAATTGCAGTGGACATGGTCGGGTTGGCGTAGCTAGCCAACAAGTCACCTGTTGTGGACCTATGGTTCAGGTAGGTTAGATACTGTCACGGCTCATGGCTCCCATTCCTTCTGGCCCTCTTTGACATCAGATATACCCTCGACTTACCAACTACTGTCAACAGTTACCGTTCAACCGTACCGTGCTTATTAGATTATCATCATTTTTACGATCCATTAATTCATAATGTTAATACAATTAAAAACATTTTTTTTTCACTTGTTGTTTAATATGACATATGATTAAAAAATATATATATATAATACCAATAATTAAATTACACTTTATTCACTTATTTCAGGTTTTGTTCTTGTTTTAAAATGTATTATATCTTTTTATTTAAACAATTAAAAAACAATAGCCTGAGCTATTCTGTAAGAATCTTCGGAGTTCTTTTCGCAATTGTAGCTCCAAAAATTTAATTATAAGTTGCAATTAATTCTAAGGTAATATACTAGATTTCTATATACATACAGGTAAATTTCAAATTAAAAAATATAAATTTTTTTCGGAAACAGAGCCTAATATTTAGTAGAAACAAAGTTATAAGCGGTAAAAAACTTTTCAAATTGTTAAAAAATATAAAAATTGTTTTTTTTACATTTATACCATAAGAACGTTGTATTCTTGTCAATTGTAGTTATTCGAGCCCTTAGGCCCAATTTTAACAGGCTTAATTTTATAATTAGGAAAAAATTGGAATTAAGTAAATTAATTTAGATAAGTTATTAGATCTATTTGAAGACTAACAAATCATAACAAATAGTTATTTTTAATGGAATAAATGTGATTGCCTTAGCTTAGCAATAAGAAATCATTTCGAGCTGGGTCGTCCTGACACTACTCGATTATAGAAATGATTGTGCTTATATTCTGTGTAATAAATATTGATGAGAAAGTGCTTCTTGAGAGTGTATGGATTATAGCAATACAATAATAATGCTAAGCACCTATTAATTAGAAAGACAGAATCGATTTCAAGTGCTTTTTCCCAATATTAGATTGAATACACTAAAGCAGAGACTAATGTTAATTAAATCTTTTATATTATATATTGTTGACAGTAAATGAATTCTTGGGAGTTCCGTGCAAAATGTATTATAGCTGTGGAAAGACACCATGTTACTATGGTTAAGCAACTTCTCCTTTCAGTTTTGTTTGATTTATTTTATTCTTGTTTGTAGGTTTTTAATTTTATCCCTTATTTCCGTACTTCTAGCTCTTTCTATTTCATTAGACAGTGTTCTTTCTTTATTTAAGTAACATATTACTATAATTCTTTTTCTTTTAAAAGAGGGGAAAAAGGCTAGCGTGTGTCCATGCTCTCGATATATGACATAGCTGAAGTAGAATTGCTTGTTTTAGATATTTTTTTATAACTTTACGTAATTCTCGGGTTAAAGGAATAAGAACAGGGACCGTATCGGATCCGAATATTTAAGTTATTACACTTTGTCAGGGTTATTTTATAACCGACTTTCACTCGCGTCGTGGGGCCTCCCACTCGAGATCGGGCGTGTTACCTAGGAAACACCAGAGCTTTTTTCAGATAGTGTTCTATATTATAAGTGTAAAGAGTAGGCAAGTGTGGAGATTTGTTTGATTTTTGCATTATTCCGTTTTTTCTAAAAATAAAAGAAAAAAAGGATAAGGAAAAATTGTGGCGCAATGTACTTACCTTTGTAGTGCATGCAGTACCAGTAGCCCGGACTTTTTTCTGTATATTTTCTTAAGGAGGTTTTATAACAATAGTGGGAGGTTTTCCCATAGTGTGTCATAATATGGGCACACGGCCGAGCCGAGCCGGTTACTTCATTTAACCTCTAAAAACTCTTCCACGCGTCCTTGACGCGATCTCCCAGGGAGAAGGAATCCCGTGTACTCCGGCAAGACTACGGTCCCCGGACCGAAGAAGGCATTAATCACGATCATCGGCCTTCCGAACACCGCCGGCGACCGACAAGAGAGTTTCGGGAGAAGTGGACGAAAGAAGACGAATCCGGCGAGATAATGGCGTCCTGAGAAACGACCTGTGAAGTCTTCTTTCCTCCCGGTCACTCGCTCATTTGTCTATTTTAGCCGCTTCCTCTCCTTCTGAGTCTCCTAGCACTTCCATGGGAAATTCGTTCCCATTTAGTCCAGTAGTCGCAGACATTACCCGGTAATGTCCATTTCCAATTCGAATAGCCCAAGAACGACTCGTTTTCGAAGCCTTTTCATAGTCTATTGTATTACAACGAACCTGTTTCCTCCTTTTGTAATCACTCCTCGACTTTTTGAATGACAACAACGGTAACGTCTTTTGAAAATTTCATCCTCCGTCTTCGTAGTTCGAAAAAAACATAATTTATTTTGCTTTCCATTTTACATAAATAGTTTTGAGCATTCAATAAACACTTTTTATTTAAAATTACAGCACTTATCTCATCATGCATAGTCCACTTCTTCACCTTCAAGATAAA
This sequence comes from Gerris buenoi, assembly GCA_001010745.2. Lineage (NCBI taxonomy): Eukaryota > Metazoa > Arthropoda > Insecta > Hemiptera > Gerridae > Gerris > Gerris buenoi. Next base: position 80,166 of record KZ653153.1, on the reverse strand, counting down.
ATCTCGGATGGGTTAGAGTTCCTGTAGGAATCATCTATCTCTCTCGAGGCACATATATAATTTTCTTTTGACTTACTACTTTAACACGTCAAAAATCGTTGCTTTAATTTACATATATCTTTTCAATGCCCGTAGTAAAATAATTATATTTATATTACGGGTATCGAACGTTCCCATCATTATTGACTTTATCTAGGAATAATCATAAATCAATATCTTAAAAAAAAATCAACAATATAACACACTTAGAAGTAATTAGCAAGGATTAGTCATAGTAAATACAATGATTATTTTTTCTGTTCTTTCATTAGTTAATACTATATTGCCTAGTATTTTTTTTTTTTTAAATCCATAGTTTTTTAACTTGATGGACTGGGAAGAGAAGTTCTGACTTAGAAATGTTTTTTACTTAAAAAAAATTATGTACAAATGTAATATAAAACATGTTATAGATAATTGAAAGAAAGTATATGAGTAAGAGAACATGAAAAAGAAAAGGTAGATGGTACACAAAACATAGAACCATGGCATCCCTTAACATTTTTTTGTTGTTGTTCTTTTCAAAGTGACTGTGGCATAGTATAATCGGTCTCCCGTCTCGGATATCCACGAGGGAGACAAAAAGGCTTGGCCCAGTGACGTCGCGGAAGTGATGTCACTATAAGTGTAGTATCTCTCTAGCTAATCTGTCGTGGAGGAGACACATCGAAGGTGTTCTCCCGTATTTTCCTGAGAGGAGGGGCATTACCGCTCCCACCGTGCTGCGGCTCTCCCACCTAGAAGCCTCTAGTTTTTCTCCTCATGATCTAGGGAAGACTAGGGGAAGAAGATTGGGACCCCGTAGACAATGGGACCAGAAGTTCTCATGCCCTTGGACCTTCATCACCTAATTATCCGTTTATAGAGGCCTCCGAACTCCACGCCCCGTCTACTCTCCATCTACTCTGGAAAAACAACAGTCTCTTTGTATTGAACAAACTATGGTTTTGAACTTTTAGTCAGTATTATTATCTGTATTAATCCAACCATGTCAATCAAAGTGTTATATGCATTCGTGTTCATCTCTATGCATTTTTTTTATCTACATACCAATTAAAAGAAACTTGTTTTACCATCATATTCTTTATCTTATAAAAGGGTACCACGTAGCCAAGTGGATTGTGACCTCGCAACTCCACCGCCAGACCTGGGTCTAAACACCGACAAATTTGGTGAGTTCGAATCCCGGAGAGGTCAAACATGTTTCGCACTGATGATCTCATCGATTAGATGAGTAAAGATACCCGTCCTGTAATAAACTAATGGTGTGTTTATCGGGATGAAAGAGAAAAAACGTATAATTGTTTTATTTAATCGAAAATCATTGGATCATGGATCCGTTTAGGCATTGAATCCACATATCGATACTTCAATGCTTTTCTTTACTTATTGATACTTCAATGCTTTTCTTTACTTATCGATACTTCAATGCTTTTCTTTACTTATCGATACTTCAATGCTTTTCTTTACTTATCGATACTTCAATGCTTTTCTTTGGAGTGGAGAAAACCCGTATACATTTGTCTATTAGATATAGTAGATGGATCTTATATTAAAGATTGAAGTAAAATTATGAAACATTACCATTTGTTCCTCTAGGAGCTCTGATATCATTTTATATAAACATTTAGAACTTCCATCGGCGAAATATGGTACTGCAATGAAATCAAGTGAAAACCAATCTACCTCCTATCATATTCTAACTTCCTGGCGCGATATTTAAAAGCTTAACATTTTTCATGTCGTTTTATTGAGTTACGAAAATTTCGTTCTGTACCCCAGAGTTGAAACATATCCATGTTATAAAACATTCTTTTCATTTATCAATCATTTGACTTTTATTTGCCCTAACGTCTTGTTATTTTTTAATCATGTTTTATTATTGATATTTAACTTCAACTTGTAAATTTTTTAGTAGTATTGAACTATTGAGTAGTAGTATTAGTTTTTTCTTAGTATTGAAGTAGATTTTATTAACTTCATGATTTGTGTAAATCACTTTTACTTCTTGTTTCTAAATATTTATTTAATTACTCATTTATATAATTGTTTATTTATTTTTAAAAGATGAAAAAAGTGAGCATCACTTCTAAAAGAAATAGTTTTTTTGTTGTGTTAAACGACGCTTTGTTTGATTAATTCTATCCCTTGCACCTAACTTAATATAATATCATCGACCTTCACAACTGAAAGAGCAAAGTGGTCATGCATGAGAAATATTTCCAAAACTATCCCACGTTTACTTTTTTTTGTTTTTATTTTCATTATTTTCCCTAACCTTTTTCTTTTTTTAAACTCCTTCTGGATGGAAAACGAAAACTTCTTAACTTATTTTTTTCAAGAATAATTTTTTTTTAAGTTTTATTGAACAAGGACTTCCAAATTTTTTATATTTTTATATTTTATTTTTTAAATTTTGGTACATTAGTTGTGATAGTGATGATGTTGGGCAACTATTTGTTTCTTTCTATCATGATACCTTTTAGGTATATAGGGAGAAGATAGGAGGTCGGTTCAATGGTTTTGTTTGACCGAGCCGACTCTTGAAGATGAAATACTGTCTTAATCGGCTCTATTGGAGGGCTCGGGCGTGACCCGAACTTACCCGAGGCCCCCTTACGATCCAAACCCGATTATTACACTTACATGACTCTCTAAACTTTAAAATCAAATAAATGTCTATTAATCACATACTCTCTTGAGTTAAACTTAGAAAACAAACCAAACAAATAAACGTGATAAGGTGGGAATTCGGAGTACAAGTTCTATACTTATTAAGCCTCGTACAACCAAACGCAGTAGACTGCAAACAAGGTTTTGCAAACGTTTGCTAAAAACCGCAAACACGTCGTCCGGAAGCGCATTCTAGAAGAACACTTGTTTGTGAACACTTGGTCCTTGTTTGCAGTTATTCATTATTATTTTCTTAATACACCACATCATAAGTAATAAAACTATATATTGCACTTGCATTTAACTTTTCATGCATTTCAAAATGGTTCCATCAATACTCGGATTTAGTGAGTTAATAAAAAAATAGACAAAAGTTTAAAAGATAAAGAAGATTGTAGATGTCTTCAACAGCAATTTTCTTCAAGGAACTTAATTTTGGTTGATGTGAACTATGTATATAGTATACTATTATTTGCTATAGTCATAGAAAGAATATAACTTTCTCGGCCTTCCAAGTCAATGCTCAAGAAGTTTGGTTAAAGCGTCCACACCAAACGCGCGCCATCATGAATGATGTACCGACTCTACCTGGAGCACCCGCGAACACAAACATTCGTTCGTGCACGCGGTGCCGTCCACCCCGGACGCGCATCCCTGTTTGAAAACTTTTGCTTAAACTTCGTTTAATTTACTTGTCCTTGCTCCAATATCGTAGGTAGAACTTTGTCTCTCAAATTTGTAGGCATTGTTTAATTTACTTGACCTTGTTCCAATATCCAAGGCAAAACTTTTCCTCTAAAATTTGTAGGCTTAATTTAATTTACTTGCCCTTACTCAAATATCCTAGGCAGAACTTTGCCTCTAAAATTTGTAGTTTTTGTTTAATTTACTTGCCCTTGCTCCATTGTCCTAGGCAGAACTTTTCCTCTAAAATTTGTAGGCTTAATTTAATTTACTTGCCCTTACTCAAATATCCTAGGCAGAACTTTGCCTCTCAAACATTTTCCTGTCAACTACTTATAACTTGGACTATTTTTTGTGCTACGACTATAAATTTATCATTTTAAGAAATCTCATTTTCTTTTTAATTTCAAATTCATTTATTTTTAGACAAAATTAAATTATTTATCGACTTACGAAGACTCGTTTCTACTATTTCATAATTATGCATGTTACTTATGATTTATTAAAGCGTATGGCAATGTTTTACGTCTTTCCGGTGTAAACACGTTTATATTTATAAATATATATATATATATACATACATATATATTGAAGAAATAATAATACAAGAATGTAGCCTTCACTAAGGGCTCCATAATGGCCCTACACCGTTCAACCGAGGAATAAAAAAAAAGAAAATTCTAAAAAAAAACCAGAAGCAATAATGGTACGACACTACCCAAGGGATAGTATTAGTGTACCGGATAGTGTTAGTTTGACTATGCAAGACACAATGGGAAGGAAGGTCTAGGTAGAGGTGTGTTCTTAATGACGTTCCGTGGAACAATTTTGTGGTGAGTCGTCCTCCAGGTTGGAAGCTGCGGTCATTGATGGGAGTCTGGGATTAGATACGCTCCCTGGACCGTTTTTATCCAGGAGATGACTACCGTCCTAACCGAGTCCAGAAGTCAACCCATTCATAACATTCTGTTACAACCTTACACACATCAATGAAACCTCCTCTTCAGTAGAGTGGACTCGATGTGTCCTTTCAACGCAATCTCCTTTAAAAGATTTTCTCTTCTTCCTTCTTCTGCTTCATTTTCTTAAAGGAAGCTTTTGGAAGGAAACCATGTCATTACTTTTACTTCTTTGATTTTTTGTTTCTTTTCACTTTATTCATATTTTTATTTATTATTTTTCTACCATTTTAACTACAATATTATATGATATTGGTTCTATTTGTACCTTTTGTCTTAATTTTCAACAACAATATTACTTAATATTGGTCCCTTTTATCTTAATCTTCTGTCGCATGTAGGTCGTTTAAGGATAATTTAAAAAGACACAATACAATGTTATAAGTAGTTGATTTAATAAGTGTACTTTTGATGTTGAATAATCAGCGCCAAAGGCCCAAAGGTGCTTAACACTGTCTGTTATTAAAATATTCGATAATGAAATTTTTGACAAGACACTACCCATATTTGAGTATTAATGATTCTTAATATTTATAATTAATAATTTATCATAAAAGAGGTATTGATCGAAAACCAAACAGCGTATCCACACAAAAATTAATTGTACTTTAAACATTTTTACCAGTTTTGGCTGTTCTAATGCAGCTTTCTTCAGGTAATATGTTGTTTATTAAAGAAATTTTAAACGATAGGACACTGCCTTTATTTGAGTATTAATAATTATTAGTAAGTTGTACATAAAGGTTGAAAAAATTATTATCTTAATAAAACTATATTATTATTGAAACAACTACATATTTATCATAAAAGAGTTTCATTTAAAAAAAGGCGTTATTACACATTGGAGAAAAGGCACACTTGAGGATCTAAAAATTACATTTATTAGCATTGTTCTACGCATGCCCAGTCTGAGATGCGCAGACGCACTTTTGACTGGGCATGCGCAGAGACCAAGGCTCGGCTCGTTTCCTCTGTTCGGTTCGGCAGTCTAGACGAGGCTTAAGGCCTGCCTTTTTGGGCGTGTGTATGATTCTATTATGTCAAATTATATCAAACATTTTTATCAAAGAAACATAAATAGTATGTACATTTTTTATAAATATATAAAAAAAAATCAGCAGAATAACTAGCTGTTAACTTCTAATATATTTATAATTTTTATTTTATTTATTTTTATATCTTGAGAATAGAAGAAAGGACAAAGAACAAAAGATAAAAATTCATTCATTCGAGTTAATATTAAATATGCAAATTAATGGGAAAAAATAATTGAGCGAAAAATATACACGATTAAATTAATAAGAATGAAAAATAAAATATATAAAAATATAAATATAAATAAATTGTTGGGAAATTTTTTGCTTTATTTGTTTTAAGCAAAAAGAATTCTTCGTTTATTTGTTTTATATAATATTTTTATTTATGAAATAAAAATTCCTTTTGCTGTCTTTAAATAGAACAATCTTTCAGCAAATCAGCAATAAGATACAGTATTTGCACACTGTAATACTCACACAAATTGTGTAGTATATTCTTTTTGTAGTATAATAACGTGCATAATTTATTATTAAATTTGATGAAATACTCATATTTTTGAATTGTGTGGGTAAGTATATTTACTTCTCATTATCGATGACTCGAAATGGATCATTTGATGTAGGTTATATGTTTAATATAGGTTATATTTTATAAGGTTATACGTAGAACTTTATTTGCAATAGATAGTTTTAATAAAATCAATAAGACAAAACTACTAAATTATGTCAAGCCTTCACATTTCTGAATCCTTATAATATGATTTGTATCTCTTGATGTAGGTTATGTTTTTTATAGGTTATATTTTATAAGGTTATACATATAACCTTATTTTTAATAGATAGCTTCAATAAAATCAATTAGACAAAACTACTAAATTATGTAGAGCCTGCACATGTCTGAATCTAATAATGATGATATATATCTCTTGATGTAGGTTATATGTTTGATTTTATGTAGGTTAGATGCTTTTATAGGTTATATTTTACAAGGTTATACGTATAACTTTATTTTTAATACATAGTTTCAATAAAATCAATATGATAAAACTACTAAATGATGTAGCGCCTTCTCATTATTAAATCCTTGTAATTATGTGATTTATGTATCTTCAATTAATCTATCGGTAATTATTACGAGGGTATATAAAGTAAACAAATAATGTGATCTATATTATCTCTAATTTACTGATAGTAAATCCCTACAATCTGATTATTAAAAAATAATAATTGATTACTTAATTTGCTAATGTGAAAAAAGCATTTCTTTTAACATGCTATATTTAAAAAATATTACTCACGAAAGTTAAAGAAAAATATTTCTACTTATATATTCCATAAAGTACCATTATTTTTGAGTATATACTTAACATAACCTGTGCTTCTCTTGACGTGTTCATTTTTTATAACAGTCCTACCTGGCTTTTATAACCTTCCTCTTATTATTTAAACACAACCTTTTTTTTCTCTCAACTCAAACCTAACATTAACCAGGTTTAGTGTATAATTTATTTAATACCTTCTAAAAAAAATGGTAGAGTAGCTTTTCACTTCGCTTATATATCGTATGAGCCGACTTGGCAGGATAAACTAAACAAATAATACACTATTTATTTAAAACTGTTTAAGACTTTTAATTAAGTCCTTTCTTGTTCTAACAACTTCATTTCGTCCAATTAAGTCATAAATATATTTTAAAAAGCCAAATTTATTTTTTTAATTTGTTTATTATGTTTATGCGCTTAAGTTCAGCCTAAATTAATTAGGGTTAATCAATTGCAGTTTAAATAATATTAAAACGTAAATGAATAATAAAATTTAATTTGGTCTTTACTGTATATATATAAATACATTTTATTTTCTTAAAAACTGAAATCTTGAACATTTTTTAGCTGAAACTATCTAGCTTTTGTTATGCGCAAATGTGAGATCCTTGTCACATGCATAACTTCTACAATTTTCATCCGATTTCAATTAAATTTTCAGGGATTTTTCGAGATATGCCTTGTATGGACCCGTATGGATGTCATTGTAATTGGATTAATAGTAGCCACCGTGCATGTGCAAACGTTAAACTCCATCAAATATTAATTTCTAAAGGTCTAATGTACCGATTTTGCTAAAAAAAAATTATGAATATAGTTAGGTACTGGCCCACAGATGATACCCCATGCATTTTCTTTTGAGGAAGCTAAAGGCCAATCTAAAAGTCAGTCTATTTTTCTGGTATTGATAAAGTTCATCTGGTACGATGTAAAATTGTTCAGCCTCTTTCTTTTCCTTCCTACTTTTCACTTGTACTGATCATAATCAGTAATCAGTGTCAAAATTTCGACTTGGAGCCTAATTATAGACAACCTCTTATTCTATTTCCTATTTCTTTCTTGAGCAGATTAAATTCATCATCAGACTGAGAAAGAACAGACTGAATAATTTGACAATCACTACACTTTTTTCAACTTAATAATTTCTTTAAACTTTTTCCTGCTTTTTTCTTGAACTGATATTGTTCATCTGACTCTGAGTCAAATTATTCATTCTTTCTTCTTATTTCCTGGTTTTCTTATTCACACTGATAATGTTCTATGTTTTAAAAGCTTTAAAATAATAAGTCTGAACAGTAAATTTNGATAATGTAACTGATAATGTTCATTTGACTCGGAGTCAAATTGTTCAGCCCTTTTCTTTTTCTTCCTGATAATGTAACTGATAATGTTCATTTGACTCGGAGTCAAATTGTTCAGCCTTTTTCATTTCCTTTTTGATTTTTTCTTGTACTTATCATGTTCATCAGACTAAGAGCCTAATTATTTAACCTCCTTAATTATTACCCTTATTCCTATTTCTATCTTGAAATGATGATATTAATCATAAGACTAAAAACATTCAGACTGAATAATTATTTAACCATCACTATATTTTGTTAACGTAATAATTTCTTTAAACCTTTTTTTCTCCATTTTTCTTGAACTGATGATGTTCATCTGACTTGGGAGTAAAATTATTCATTCTTTCTTTTTATTTATGCTTTTCTCATTCACTGATGATGTTCTATGTTTTAAAATCTATAAAATAATCAGTTTGAACAGTAACTTTATATTTTTTGACAATCGATTCATTTAATTAGTTTCCTAAAAAATCATTTATTTCATCCTTAAAAATTCAATTTGATGTATTTCAATTAAATTTATTTTATTTTTCAGGTGAGTGTTAGTTTGTGATCTTCTTACTTACACATTGAGGTAATCTTTATTTGTGTGTCCTCATTTTTTTAAAAAATTAATTTTAATTTTCCATTTTGATATTTAAATATAATTTAAGTATTATTTTATTGTATTTACAAAAAATCTCTCTCTCGTTTAATTCTTTCGATGGTGTATAATAAGAAAATTTAGTAAACTCTTTAAAATTAATTAACTTTCGATCTATAAAGTCCATATTAAATTAAAATTTTTCATTTACAAAAAAATAATAAACAAACTATAAAAAGAAAAAAACTTCATGATGTAAGGCAACTAGATATAGACCTATAAATTAAAAAAAAAATCTTGAAACAAAAATTACACTTTATAATTATGAAATAATGTATTTTATCGAATTAATAATTGCATTACATACTTTCTAAAAAAACATTTTTTTGTACAAAAAGATCATATTTTTGTGTGTTTTTTAAATCAAAATTATTCTTTTACTTGCGTAAATTTATCCCTTTTTTTCAAATTCACGACTTAACTAAAATTATGGTTATGTCTGTAAGTCATAGAATAAAATTATTAGTTATCTCTTTTTATGTTTAACTTTTGGTCAAAGAAATTGTCTAATCCTTTTATGAGACGGGATGATTTGTTATTGGGTTCTTATGTGCATTTCATCGAGGCAATACTTAGACTTGATGTAAGCTAGGTAGAACTGCACGATCTCGCTGAATCCAGAAATATTCCGATCTACCTGTTATTATTTCTTACTTAATATAGTTGAAATAGGTAGATTGCCATAATAGTTCATGTTAATTTAGGATTCATTTTATTTTAGTGAGATACTACTAAGGATTCTTAACTTTGAGAGTTAGAATTAGAAGACATTATTTTTCAGTAAAATGTAAGATTTTTAATAAAGCAATCTTCATAGTTTGCATTACGAGAAAAGAATTGTGACTCTTCTAATAGAAATCACAATTGTTATCATTAGATCTGCTAATAGGAAATCATAATAGTTATCATTGGATCTACTAATAGGAAATCATAAAAGTTATCATTGGATCTGCTGTAATAGGAAATCACACTAGTTATCATAGACAATTAGAAATCACNAATTTTTCATTTACAAAAAAATAATAAACAAACTATAAAAAGAAAAAAACTTCATGATGTAAGGCAACTAGATATAGACCTATAAATTAAAAAAAAAATCTTGAAACAAAAATTACACTTTATAATTATGAAATAATGTATTTTATCGAATTAATAATTGCATTACATACTTTCTAAAAAAACATTTTTTCGTACAAAAAGATCATATTTTTGTGTGTTTTTTAAATCAAAATTATTCTTTTACTTGCGTAAATTTATCCCTTTTTTTCAAATTCACGACTTAACTAAAATTATGGTTATGTCTGTAAGTCATAGAATAAAATTATTAGTTATCTCTTTTTATGTTTAACTTTTGGTCAAAGAAATTGTCTAATCCTTTTATGAGACGGGATGATTTGTTATTGGGTTCTTATGTGCATTTCATCGAGGCAATACTTAGACTTGATGTAAGCTGTGTTGAACTGCACGATCTCGCTGAATCCAGAAATATTCCGATCTACCTGTTATTATTTCTTACTTAATATAGTTGAAATAGGTAGATTGCCATAATAGTTCATGTTAATTTAGGATTCATTTTATTTTAGTGAGATACTACTAAGGATTCTTAACTTTGAGAGTTAGAATTAGAAGACATTATTTTTCAGTAAAATGTAAGATTTTTAATAAAGCAATCTTCATAGTTTGCATTACGAGAAAAGAATTGTGACTCTTCTAATAGAAATCACAATTGTTATCATTAGATCTGCTAATAGGAAATCATAATAGTTATCATTGGATCTACTAATAGGAAATCATAAAAGTTATCATTGGATCTGCTGTAATAGGAAATCACACTAGTTATCATAGACAATTAGAAATCACAATAGTTATCATTGGATCTACTAATAGGAAATCATAATATTGATCATTGGATCTACTAATAGGAAGTCATAAAAGTTATCATTGGATAATCGTTCTTTTATGATATCTATTAATATACAATTTGAATTACAATGACTATGTTTATGTACTTACATTTGAAAGTTTATGTACATGCGTTTACAATTTAGTGTCTGCGTTCATAAGTGTTCGGAAAGACTAACTTTTAACTTACTCTGTTGTTTGCTACCTCTTTAGGAATCACTAATGATAGATGGATGTAAGGTAAATCATAAGGATGAGGGCTGATTTGTTATGCAGATGAAGGTTAAGGGGGTACTTCTTTAGATTGTTACTCCCATATGTATTTGTAGAATATAAATGACTGACTGAATAACTATTAAGACAAAGGGATGTTTAGTCCAATGTACTTTGGGACAAAGGAATATCACACTTCTGTTTTTATAAGAGGAGTAACAGTCTAAAGAAGAACATTCCTTCTTTAAAGTGTTACTTTCCTCTGCTTTCTTTTCAAGGGGAGTAACAATCTAAAGAAATGCTTGATAAGTCTTAATACGGACCAAGAGTAAAGACCTTATCACTCTATTGTCATACCAAAACTATAGTAATAGTTTTTTTTCGATTGTTATCGTTATCTGTAAACAATTTTGAGTATTGTAATCAAATTTATGAGTTGTTGTTGCATCGTAATGTTGGTAAGACCACTTAACAATGAGTGTACAAAATGAGGCTCTATTTTCTTTCTATGTGGATAGCAACCTATTCTGATTAGATATTCTCATACTATTTTTGAACTTCGTATCTTTTTGTTCTCTTCAACTGCTTCTGGGTTTTATTAGCATTTAGGTAATGATAATTTAGAAAATGATAAGTTTCTATTTTTTTTAATTTTTTTTTTTTTACTTCAAACTTGAATAATTTGTTTGTAAGACGGTACAATAAATACTGAATGATTTAGACTGTAGCTGATGTCGATCATAGAAGGATGGGACAGTATGAGGTGGCTCGTCGGAGTGTAGTGGGAACATGCCTGAGTCTTCCAACAATGGACAAGCCGACCAGGGAGGGGGTTGCGTCACATCCTGCCTCGGCTAATCACCAAGGTCCGACCTGGAGTTAAACCAAGAGCCATCATCCTTTATATACCAAACCTCTGCCGACAGACAAGATAACTTTTCACCTCCGATACTAGCACACCTCTGCTGACAGACAAGATAACTTTTCACCTCAATACTATCAAACCTCTGCCGACAGACAAGATAACTTTTCACCTCAATACTATCAAACCTCTGCCGACAGACAAGATAACTTTTCACCTCAATACTATCAAACCTCTGCCGACAGACAAGATAACTTTTCACCTCAATACTATCAAACCTCTGCCGACAGACAAGATAACTTTTCACCTCAATACTATCAAACCTCTGCCGACAGACAAGATAACTTTTCACCTCAATACTATCAAACCTCTGCCGACAGACAAGATAACTTTTCACCTCAATACTATCAAACCTCTGCCGACAGACAAGATAACTTTTCACCTCAATACTATCAAACCTCTGCCGACAGACAAGATAACTTTTCACCTCAATACTATCAAACCTCTGCCGACAGACAAGATAACTTTTCACCTCAATACTATCAAACCTCTGCCGACAGACAAGATAACTTTTCACCTCAATACTATCAAACCTCTGCCGACAGACAAGATAACTTTTCACCTCAATACTATCAAACCTCTGCCGACAGACAAGATAACTTTTCACCTCAATACTATCAAACCTCTGCCGACAGACAAGATAACTTTTCACCTCAATACTATCAAACCTCTGCCGACAGACAAGATAACTTTTCACCTCAATACTATCAAACCTCTGCCGACAGACAAGATAACTTTTCACCTCAATACTATCAAACCTCTGCCGACAGACAAGATAACTTTTCACCTCAATACTATCAAACCTCTGCCGACAGACAAGATAACTTTTCACCTCAATACTATCAAACCTCTGCCGACAGACAAGATAACTTTTCACCTCAATACTATCAAACCTCTGCCGACAGACAAGATAACTTTTCACCTCAATACTATCAAACCTCTGCCGACAGACAAGATAACTTTTCACCTCAATACTATNGCCGGCAAGATAACTTTTCACGTCAATACTAGCAAACCTCTGCCGACAAACTAGATAACTTTTCACGTCAATACTAGCAAACCTCTGCCGGCAAGATAACTTTTCACGTCAATACTAGCAAACCTCTGCCGACAAACTAGGTAACTTTTCACCTCAATACTAGAAAACCTCTGCCGACAGACAAGATAACTTTTCACCCCAATACTACCAAACATCTGCCGACAGACAAGATAACTTTTCACCTCAATACTAGCAAACCTCTGCTGACAGACCAGATAACTTTTCGCATTGATATATAGCATTCAATCTTTAGTTGATCCCTACTTATGCAAAAGAATTATGACCTGAGAATAATTACATATGAAAATCTTATGCAACTTATTCGGCAGATATCAAACCAGAGTGCTGCCGAATCAACGAAAACTCCGGATTAGTGGTGGTTTATTTAATAAAATTTAATAAGAAAAATCTTTTACAAAACTTCTGCTTAAATGTTCTTGACTCCTCGACATTTTTCTTTAACATTTCAAATGTTGCTCCTTTGAATATCAAAATGATAAAATGTTTATTCAAAAGTTGCTTTGAATATTAAAATGGCAGTAGGTTGTATGAATTTCATTCATTGTTAGATCTTTCTATACTTGCAAAACCATTAAATGGAATTATTTCCGGTAGTTACTTCTACAATTTGAATCATAATGTAAAGATTTACAGAATTTTAATTTATTTTAATTAGTTTTGTGAAAACATTAAACAATTATAAGAACAATTAGTTTTTAATAGCAATATATTTCGTAACACTTAAAGAATTTATTAAAGACTAAAACAATAAATAAAATTAAAAAATAAAACATTTTCAGTCTTATTAATTAGCTTTGAATTGTTCGATTTAAAGATAATAAAAAAAAAATATTTGTCCTCCAACTCTCTTCTTTCATTTAAAAATTATTTCTTTTTTTTTTAGCAAAAACCTTCCTACATTTATCTTATTACGTTATATGCTGCTGTTTTATGAGTTGGATTTAGTTAAAGTGAAAAATTACATGTATATAATATAGCCTTGTGTAGAAAAATTGCGTAAATGAACGCACGCTATCCTATTTTGCTCGATCCTCAGGTTCGAGAAAGCTGATAGCTTATTAAAGATATACACCGAGCAAAAAATCAGATAACTATGTTTAGTTTGCACTGTCGTTAATTTGCATTTAGTTATTTTTTTCGAATAGTGTGGTTTCCTGAGAAAAAGACTGTAAAAAAAAAAAAAAAAAAAAAAAAAAAAAAAAAAAAAAAAAAAAAAAAAAAAAAAAAAAATGCATAATTGAAAGTAACGAGTGAATATACTATACAAGGTTTTAACACTTTGTTTTATTAGAGTTAATTTTGTGTTTTAAAGAAATTGGAAAGGTTAAATAAAGATCTGATTATAATTTTTTGATTTGAATACCTTATAAAAATCAATTCAACAATTTTTTTTTTTTTTTTTTTTTTTTTTTTTTTTGTATTTATGTGTAGCGTGTTCCCCGATAGAATTGAGGATTTTTTTTTTTTTTTTTTTTTTATGGAACATGAAATAGTTGTTTCCTTCTTTGAACATTATCTGAGTGTTATCACATTGCGTGTCTGAAAAGTGAGTCAATTTAACACCTCAGTCGATTATTTTTCAAATTATTCTTAATTTCTCTTTTCAATTATTCTTCGAAATTTTTGAGCAGATTCTGTTTTGTAGTAACTGCTTAAGAGAGACCTGTGCTCATTATCATTGTCGATTCTGTTTAATTATTATTATTTTCTTTTATTTTTTTTTCTTTTGGGTTTTAGTCCCGATCAACTGCTTAGGTTATTACAGGACGGGGGTTATCCGGCCACTCTACTCATCTACTCGATGAGATCATCAGTGTGAAACATGTCTCACCTCTCTAGGATTCGAACTCGGGTCTGGGATTTAGACCTTGGTTTCAGAGTCGAGAGCGTTAACCACTCGGTTACGCCGGCCCCCTAATTAGTTTTTTTTGGCGACAAAGACGTCGAATCTAAAGGTCCATTTACACTTTGATTAGTGCAAGTGCGATTATTTAGTACAAACACTAAAACCACTTGGACACCATGTGTTTAGTAGTAAGTGTTAAGTAATTTTTAAGGTAATTTTCACAAAACACTTGCACTAATCAAAGTGTAAATGGACCTTTGATCTATTTTCTAGAAAAGAAACTTGTCTATATCACCATTCTCTAGTATTTCTCTAATATTGTTTAGTTCTAGTTCTTTAAGAAAGACAAAGACGCCAAAATTTGGTTGATTATTGCATTAAGAGAGACCTGTTAAATTGTATTTATTAATTATTACTGTTTAATTAGTTCTTTAGCAACAAAGACCTTGAACCAAATTTGATTATGTAGAATGCATATTTGCATGGAATTTCTATGTTATTATTATTGTCTAGTAATCTTGTTTGACTCTTTCTTTGGCAATAAGACGTCAAACGAGACTTTATTTCCCAGTCCCAGTGATTCATAAAGATACCTTTTAAATTGTCTTTATCCACTAATTCTGTCTACTTAAGGACTAATAGAAACTATCTCTCCACGTAAACTGAACTAATTTGTTTATTTTGAAATACAAAGCAGCTTTCAGCCTTAATAAAGCCATCATTATTTGTTTAGTTCTTTGTATCAGTTTGATTGTTGTTTGTAACAGTACTATAGTAGGTTAGTTACCTTTTAAGAAGACGTCTTTCTTAAATCCATCTATAGGTGGAAAGCCTGCTTAGTAAAATAAAGTTACTTGTAGAGTATACGTCTTTCTTTAATCCATCTATAGGTGGAAAGCCTGCTTAGTAAAATTGAGTTACTTGTAGAGTATACGTCTTTCTTTAATCCATCTATAGGTGGAAAGCCTGCTTAGTAAAATTGAGTTACTTGTAGAGTGAATACATCTTTCTTTAATCCATCTATTGGTGGAAAGCCTGCTTAGTAAAATAGAGTTACTTGTAGAGTGAATACATCTTTCTTTAATCCATCTATTGGTGGAAAGCCTGCTTAGTAAAATAGAGTTACTTGTAGAGTGAATACATCTTTCTTTAATCCATCTATTGGTGGAAAGCCTGCTTAGTAAAATAGAGTTACTTGTAGAGTGAATACATCTTTCTTTAATCCATCTATTGGTGGAAAGCCTGCTTAGTAAAATAGAGTTACTTGTAGAGTGAATACATCTTTCTTTAATCCATCTATTGGTGGAAAGCCTGCTTAGTAAAATAGAGTTACTTGTAGAGTGAATACATCTTTCTTTAATCCATCTATTGGTGGAAAGCCTGCTTAGTAAAATAGAGTTACTTGTAGAGTGAATACATCTTTCTTTAATCCATCTATTGGTGGAAAGCCTGCTTAGTAAAATAGAGTTACTTGTAGAGTGAATACATCTTTCTTTAATCCATCTATTGGTGGAAAGCCTGCTTAGTAAAATAGAGTTACTTGTAGAGTGAATACATCTTTCTTTAATCCATCTATTGGTGGAAAGCCTGCTTAGTAAAATAGAGTTACTTGTAGAGTGAATACATCTTTCTTTAATCCATCTATTGGTGGAAAGCCTGCTTAGTAAAATAGAGTTACTTGTAGAGTGAATACATCTTTCTTTAATCCATCTATTGGTGGAAAGCCTGCTTAGTAAAATAGATTTTCTTGTAGAGACTAAAGACGTCTTTCTTAAATCCTAGTCTTGTTTACGTCTTTTAAGATCGACGACTTTTATCTTCCTTGTGAATAATTTTTGATTTTAAAATAAGCAAACAATACGAATCTAGTCCAAAAAAAAAACTAAATCAAGACCTTGCATTGTTACAAGATGAATCAGAATAGAAGCATTTAGTTATAATTTTTTAGAGCTGTTGGTAAGTTTTAAGAAGTTGTAAAGAAGTTATTTTTGAAGTTGTGAGAAAGGAAGTTGTGAATCGTCTCACAGTCATCTATATAAACTATCCATTGTATAATTTCTTGTTTGAGTTGGCTCTGGAAGTTAAGATTTCCCGCGCTCTTGGTACCCCTAACCCTCAACACGACTCTCGGTTTCGTCCTGGAGTAAACTTCACCTTCTTAACTTCTTCACACGCCTTACCCACCTTCTTTCCTTCTACTTATAATTAACAACCTTCACTTTTTTTTTAAATTTTTTCTTCTCTTTGCCATGATCTAATCTATGTTTTAATTTTTTTTCATGCAAATGTGAATTTTAAAGTTGTAAAAATCAAAAGTGATCCTATTCCATACGCATTTAATTTACGTTACAGGTGCTTAACTCAAAGTTTTGGGTTTTAAATCTGTATATAGACATAAACCTCGTAGGTTCTCCGTTGTACAAACTCAGGCTATAGTCCTCAATCATTTTTAGGTTTTAAATCCGTATATAGACATAAACCTCGTAGGTTCTTCGTTATACAAACACAAACTCAGGCTGTGGTTCTCAATCACACAATATTAGGTTATAAAACGCTTGGTTTTCTGGTGAAATTCGTATCACGATGGTATTGAAGTCCGACTATAGAAGCACCTTCAGAGGTGTGGTACGTCGTGATGTCTACTTGAAGCAACAGCAAGCCATACTGTAGGTCTTGTTGTTGCTTCAAGTACACATCACGATGCACATCACCCCTGAAGATGCTTCCAGTAGTGGAGGCGAAACGTCGGTCAACCCCTTCGTGACACGGATTTCACCGGAAAACCAAGCTGTTTCTGACGAGTCTACCCGCAGAAGCCTTAGAACTAAAAATAAGAACCAAAAATATTTGGTTCTTATTCTTAGGCTAATAAGTTAGGCAAGACAGGAGAGAAATGACACTAAATAAAAAAAATATATCCACTTAAATGATCAATCAATGTGAAAAATGTGATAACTATATTTTAATTTAAATCAAATTATAATAATTATTAACGCTGGGAGACAGACAGAGAAAAATAGACTCCAGTGCCGGGACTTGAACCACGGGCCTCCTGTATTTCCAATACTGACGCTCTTTCCTATAGAGATAACTTTAGAGTGCGTTATTATCTTTAGAAAAATTTAAAGAGTTGTGTAAAAC
>KZ653153.1:3556-38610 GCA_001010745.2 Gerris buenoi | reverse complement strand
CTATTGGATCTACTTCAATTCCAACTCAGATCACATTAATTTTTAAGCAATATTATATCTTCGCAGTCGATTAAAATTGATGTAGTACCACCTGTGGTCTATTTTCGACAAAAACTATATATAGGAGTAAATATATAAATATATAATAGTAATATTATTACTATTAAATAATTTTTATTGTTATTTATTACTTAGAATTCCTTTCATTGTTATTACTATTACATATACTTGATGGTAATTTTTATTGCTGTTACTTAGAATTCCTTTTATTAGTTACTATTACCTATTATACTTGATGGTAATTTTTATTGCTATTACTTAGAATTACTTTCATTACTTATTACTATTACATATACTTGATGGTAATTTGTATTGCTATTACTTAGAATTCCTTTCATTGTTATTGCTATTACATATACCTACTTGATGGTAATTTTTATTGCTATCACTTAGAATTCCTTTCATTGTTATTTCTATTACACATACTTGATGGTAATTTTTATTGCTGTTACTTAGAATTCCTTTTATTAGTTACTATTACCTATTATACTTGATGATAATTTTTATTGCTATGACTTAGAATTCCTTTCATTGTTATTTCTATTACACATACTTGATGGTAATTTTGATTGCTATTACTTAGAATTCCTTTCGTTGTTATTAATACCTATTTCTTAACCGTTTACTTCCTTATTTTTGTTTTTATTCTAATTACTATTATAGTGTATACTTGATGGTTATGTAATTTACTACTACTTATTTGCTTTCATTGTAATTATTAATTACTATTTACTTATACTGATATAAAATATACAATTACTTTACAATGATTAAAAGGAATCAGATTTAAATTAAGTTCATTATTAAGCTTATTTTATAGCATAAATTAAGAATAAAAAAGGGGATATAAAGAATAATAATAATAAAAAAAAAAAAAAAACACAAAAACAGATTATGTACATTTGAAAAGAACACCTATTTACTCACACCCCCTGCACACAATACAGAATGTGTAGGGAGGGAATTGTTTTGTTTAAAAACGATTTAAGGGGTGAAATAAAAAGTAAGCAGCTGACAATGTTAGAGTGGTGTTTAGAGTGTTTCAAATTTAAATTCGGATGCCTGCTTTGAAGCTTGGATATAAGGGGAGGGGGGAGGGGGCGGTAAAGTCAAGGGAGGGGAGGGGAGGATCAGAAATCTAGGAGGGGATGTAGTGTCACAGTTACCGGCTTGCCTTCGAACTACGCACCCCTACCGGTCCCATAACGTACCATACTTAGTGTAATCTACGCACTCAATATCTCTCCACATATAATAATTATTCCCATAATTAACTTAAGTTTTATTAAAATTAAGAAACAAAACTTAATAATCTAACTCAAAAAAATCCCTAATTTTTTTCCTCCAAAAAACAAATTTTTTGGACCAATTCCGTAAACGTAACCAAATAGTGATAACAAAATTGATAAACATTTAAATAACATTTCATTAAACATTCTAATGATGATTTAAAAAATTTTAATAAAAAAATAACTAAAAGTTATGTTTAAGTGTTTTTATAATCATATTATAATTTTGTTTTCGAAAAAGTGTTAGTTTATAAACAGGTATATAACTTATGGTTTAATTAAATATATTTTTATTTAAAATTACAAACAAATACAGTCGGTTTTATACATTTGTAATATTAATTGATTTGATCGAAGTGCAAAAGTCAACTTTTTGTTTATTTTGATAAGAATAATTGATTTTTTTTGTTATTAAGTTGATAAGAAGATATGTGATTGTTTGAAGGAGATATGGTTATTATTGGTAATGATATCAATTCTATAGGAAATATGAAATTAATATATTGCTTATTAAAAAGAAATTGAACTGATAAGTACAATTTTTGTTGGACTACTGTTGAATTCATATTAGGAGATCTTTAATATTTTGCATATTTAAGGATTTGCATATAAAATTCTCGCTCGGATAAAATTTTTGTAAAAATCGATCTGGAGCATAACAAATTAAAGTTTTATTACAATTTTAGTTTCGAATTGTCATTGAATTGTTCATAAAAAGTTATTTAAAGGAAATACATTTTTATCTTAGTAAGTTCAATTGAGATACTTTAAAGAAATACTTCACTTATCAAAGAAATTTAAGATAACAGCAAATTCAATAAACAATTGAAAGTAGTAACATTGTTTATCGTGTGTAAAGAAACATAACAACAAATACTAACGCGATAAAGTTTGCATCAAAACGAACTGTCGAAGAAAAAAGATAACAACAATTAACTTATCGTGAACTTCTATATAAAAATTACTATAAACATAATAAATAGAAGTAAATTTAGGGTGTTTTTTTTTTTTTTTACAAGAAATGAGTTTTTAATTCTGCAAATGTTCACAAAAATATCATTTTGATATGATACAAGATTTGTAATGGGAGTCCAACATCATTGGGAAGGTACCTGAACAAATATTAAATGGACTAAATAAAGACAAAAAAATCTAAATTTAAATTTACTTTCCTGTTATATCTTATTGAGTGTGATAAATAAAAATATATCGTTACAAGGCAAGTCGGATTTATTATTTAAGAAATATATCCGGTTTTTCGAAAGAAATTTCGGTTCTTAATCGCAAGTTCGCTCAGTTTAATCGTGTACCGATATTGTAACGAAAAACGTGCGTAAGAAAAGAAACATTTACTGTATAACAAAACCCCACGGTGATAAACTAAAAACATTTTAATGTTGTCGCTAAGTCCAGCCGCAATGGATCTCACCACCGCTTACAGATACAATCAAAATATGATGGAATATTATACGTGTAAGTGTTTTTGTAATATATTTGTAGATGTATTTTATATTTTATCTAATAGAATAAGTTTCAAGGTGTTAATTTAAGTTTATATGTCTCTTAATATTGCTTCATGTTAGATAATAATCTCTTTTATGCATTTATAGGTAATATCTGTTCAGTATATATTAAATACAATATTTAAATCTGTACATATTCAGATTGTTCTTAAATTGGGATATTATATAAAATAGTCTCTTAATGACCAAAAAAAAACGAATAAAAAAAAAAAAAAATGTTAATGCCCCGTGTACTCCTGGGTTGATAATAACATTTATATGTAGCTTCTAAATCATTACAATTTCAATATGTGATAATTTTATATTAACATCCAGCTTCAAAATTCTTATAGTCCTCTCTACCTCATCATCTGTAGCACAGATTGGATTGTTTTTAAAATGATAGTCCGTATAATTAATTAATGCTATTATAACTAAGTAATTAGTACCTATACTAGTTACTTATACTACAAATATACTTTGTTGTTAATGCTGCCACAAAACTAACAAAAACGATGTCATCTTCTGTTTATTGATAATACTCTATTAATAAGCCTTAGTTTCATAAAAAAAGTATAATAATAGTAACCAAAGTAGGTTGCAAATTGATTCCGAATAATTGGAATGCCTATATTCGACTATCTATGTATTATCTGTGTACCGTTTATTGACTATCCGACTATCTATGTACTGGTGTTAAAATTACTTAAACAAAGCATTATTAATCTTTATAAAGAATTGATAAGAAAGTTAATACATAGGTCCAGTAAAATCTCAGTTAAAACAATTAAGTAATTCACTGTCTCTCCACATTAACGTTATATTATGGTTCTTATACTTCAAGATATTGTGGATCACAATAGCTTTATTGTGGAAAAAAATTTAGTTAATTACTTTACATCAATACGGTGCGACTTTACTTCTCTTATTTAACTTATTCATATCTAGGTTCTAAAAGTTAATGTGTTAATCATCTAGGCCTTGACAATAAATCGCATAATCTTAAATATGACTTTTCTACCTAACTTCATTATAAATTTTACTTGAAGTATTGATAATTAAGTGTGATTTTTGTTTTGTTTTAGCGATTAAGCTATTGGCTTCAAAATTTTTGAAATATTTTTTCATGGAAATCCGTTTCAGGCCATTCAGAATCGATCCCTAAATTTTAACACTTTTTTTATGTATGTATTGTATGTTTATATGTATATATGTGTCACTCCAGACGATATATCCCCTTAGGATGCACTTAAAAATTTCAAACAAATTTTAAAATGTAAATAATATCAAAAGAAAGGATGAGTTGGCCAGAATTTTTGGAGTCCATTTAGGGGTCACATTTTAAATTTTTTTTAAATTTAGGGTCAAAAATAGCATAAAATCGTGTTTTTTTCATTTTACCCCCCTTTTATATGAAAATATGATAAAAGCAATATAACAACAATTACTGTACTCTTAAAGAGCTTTCCAACGATGTGCATCTTGAAGGGAAAATACTATTTTGACTTTTGTACCCAGTACCCGTGTGTATCCAAAAAAATTCTTCCCCCCTCCAAATTCTAAATTTTTTTTGTATATTATCATGAGCCAATAATACGCAGATTTCTTTGAAAATTCGCTCATTAAGTCATGGTGCTTGACTGGACTTTTTTGTTTTAATCGCATTTGAACGCAACTACTCAGATGTTGCGATTGGTTATTTATATATATTTAAATGTTATAATATAAATTTTTGTTTGTGCGCATGTGAAAGAAAAACGAATAGACATAGAAGGTTGATACTTATATGGAATCAGTAATCGGCTAATTATGATATACCATCCAAAATTTCATTGAAATCGGACTTGTACTTTTTAAGATATGTTAGTAAGCCAAAAATTATGGACAGACCGACAGTATGGAAGTAAATTAGCAATGTTATATAATGCATCTTTTTAGATAGAAATCTGTGGCATCTACTTACAATTTATCTACCTACTATTTGTCTTAGATCAGTTATCTGTCTTATGCAGTTTGTCTCAGATGAATTTAGTTAAAGATTGGTTTGAGTTTAAAGTTAAAAGGCAGTTTGTCTAAAGCGGCTCGGTGGTAATGAAACTGTTGTGGCGGAGTTTAGTGGGATTGAATGTAACACGGAGTAGGTGAGAGAGATCTCAGTGCCAAGTGGTTTGGAGTCAACCAGCCTAAGTTTAACTAGGTAGTTAGATTAGCATTAGCATGAGGTTACCGCTTCTCTTTATTCACCGCAGCTTCCCACTGATTCCCTTACAAACCGACTAACTAACCGCTCCTTTCCATCTTTCATAATTAATCAACTATGGTTTTGATGGTTTGGTCAAGCTTCCAACTTTGCTCATTGGATGCAGTTTATGATAACTAACCGCTTCTTTCCATCTTTCATAATTAATCAACTATGGTTTGGTCAAGCTTCCAACATTGCTCATTGGATTGAATGCAGTTTATGAACTAAGTATAGGTAGTTCTTGATGAGGTTACCGCTTATCTTTATTCATCGCAGCTTCCCACTGATTCCTTTACAAACCTACCTACTAACTAACCGCTCCTTTCAATCTTTCATAATTAATCAACTATGGTTTTGATGGTTTGGTCAAGCTTCCAAATAACTAAGTACTTAGATTAGCAGTATCAATTATCATGAGGTGACCACTTCTCTTTATTCACCGCGGCTTCCCACTGATTCCCTTACAAACCGACTAACTAACCTCTTCTTTCCATTTTTCATAATTAATCAACTATGGTTTTGATGGTTTGGACAAGCACTTCCAACATCATTGCTGACAGGATTGAATGCAGTTTGTTGTATAAACACCTTCAATAAGGATNAAAGCCTTTGTGGCATTAAGTAGTCTGATAAGGCCCTCTCAAAGGCTTGATGAGCCAAGGGATAATTCACTTAGTCAAAACTTTGAAGGGAGGATCTGCCATCCAAAAACCACTTAGAAGCCTTCTCCAGTTTAAACAAGGCAAAAAGCTTCTACCAGCAAATTTCTCTCATCTCTTGGTTCTGCCTTTTCAACTTGATACCAGTCCGCCATTGTTTTAATTTAAATATCAAACTTCTTTTTTTTTTTTTTTCTTAAAAAATCAAAAATTGAATAAATTTTTGTTGATGGACTTTAATAAAACAATATTAGAGTATATTTTGATAACACAAATGATTACTCGAAACCTCTAAAGTGACAAGTATTTGTCCTAAGCGTATACTAATAGACTGTTTACCATAGATATCGGTTAAAGATCTCACAATAGAAATTATGTTAAAATATGGAGCTGTATAACCTAATTAGATTTGGGCTGAATAATTTGTTTTTAATTCTGTTTGATAATTTTTTATGTTTGATATCCAGTCATAAAAGAAAATTCAATTTAGAATATAAATATTTTAAAAATAATGATCCAATATTAAATTTTCTTAAAAAAAGGTAATACATCTCCCTAACTTGAAGATGTACTTGATTGTATTTATTAAGCATTAGCATGAGGTTACCGCTTCTCTTTATTCACCGCAGCTTCCCACTGATTCCCTTACAAACCGACTAACTAACCGCTCCTTTCCATCTTTCATAATTAATCAACTATGGTTTTGATGGTTTGGTCAAGCTTTTCCAACATCATTGCTAACAGGATTGAATGCAGTTTGTTGTATAAACACCTTCAATAAGGATTTATGAATTGAAGTACCTAATTTCCTCTTCTATTCGTAATAAAAAAAATCACAATTGTTACTTTGAATCTCCATCGAATAACTTATGAAACTTGTTCTCCATTTGAGCATTGACATCTAGGTTATCTATAGGTAAAAATTACCTTTCGAAAGATGTTAATTCCTTCGTTTGAGTTGGATTGCTGTTAAAATTTAACTGCAAAAAGTTGTTTCTAAACATTTTGCACANATGCTGCCACAAAACTAACAAAAACGATGTCATCTTCTGTTTATTGATAATACTCTATTAATAAGCCTTAGTTTCATAAAAAAAGTATAATAATAGTAACCAAAGTAGGTTGCAAATTGATTCCGAATAATTGGAATGCCTATATTCGACTATCTATGTATTATCTGTGTACCGTTTATTGACTATCCGACTATCTATGTACTGGTGTTAAAATTACTTAAACAAAGCATTATTAATCTTTATAAAGAATTCATAAAAAAGTTAATACATAGGTCCAGTAAAATCTCAGTTAAAACAATTAAGTAATTCACTGTCTCTCCACATTAACGTTATATTATGGTTCTTATACTTCAAGATATTGTGGANGTACCTTTCGAAAGATGTTAATTCCTTCGTTTGAGTTGGATTGCTGTTAAAATTTAACTGCAAAAAGTTGTTTCTAAACATTTTGCACAGCTAATATTTTTATAGTTTTCGTCATTTTCCATTTTCATTTCAATTCGTCATGTTAATAATAATAATAATCTGTTTCGCTAAAGCTTATGAGTGGATTTTTCCTGCCTGTTTGATCAGTTCTGCTAAAAAGTTGATAGCTGGTAATAAAAACAGTAAAGTATTAGGACGAAGACGCGAAAACCTTGTACCGGAAAACGACGTACCGTTTTCAGATCGGTTGATATACGGATTGAGTTCTGCAGTCCCTTAATATTCAGGTATTAACGTTCAAAATGTAACCTAGTCAATAATAATGATTTGTGGTGTGAACATTTAGTTTATAAAAACTAAACTAATCTGTACAAATTAATTTGAATTAATTTATCTAATCCTAATTTCTTCTATCAAATAATCAATTCATTATCGACATTCACTGTTAATTTGTTTACCAAACTGGGTAGGTAATACTATCCCTATATGAGTATACTAGCACGTTGTCCATTGTTTTCATTGTTAATAGCTGATGATTTATCATCCATCATAGCCGCTCTACTAATGCCTTTCATGAAAACAATAATATTTCTGTAGCTAAAATATAGAAGTCTAAAATGTAGTAGTCTAAAATTTCAATATCTTATATTATTTTACTTATTATTAAAAATTCTTATAAATTTGACAAAATAAAGTTTAGCTGTATATTGTTGGATACACTATCTCTTTACATTTTCTACGGGTTAAAATGTTGAGCCTTTTGTAATACGGTGTATCAAGTTTGTTTGTTCGCGTTTGTTTTGTGGCTAATTGGTTAAAAGTGGCATTAAGCAAAGGATGGGGGTAGCTTGGGAAAAGCCTTTGTGGCATTAAGTAGTCTGATAAGGCCCTCTCAAAGGCTTGATGAGCCAAGGGATAATTCACTTAGTCAAAACTTTGAAGGGAGGATCTGCCATCCAAAAACCACTTAGAAGCCTTCTCCAGTTTAAACAAGGCAAAAAGCTTCTACCAGCAAATTTCTCTCATCTCTTGGTTCTGCCTTTTCAACTTGATACCAGTCCGCCATTGTTTTAATTTAAATATCAAACTTTTTTTTTTTTTTCTTAAAAAATCAAAAATTGAATAAATTTTTGTTGATGGACTTTAATAAAACAATATTAGAGTATATTTTGATAACACAAATGATTACTCGAAACCTCTAAAGTGACAAGTATTTGTCCTAAGCGTATACTAATAGACTGTTTACCATAGATATCGGTTAAAGATCTCACAATAGAAATTATGTTAAAATATGGAGCTGTATAACCTAATTAGATTTGGGCTGAATAATTTGTTTTTAATTCTGTTTGATAATTTTTTATGTTTGATATCCAGTCATAAAAGAAAATTCAATTTAGAATATAAATATTTTAAAAATAATGATCCAATATTAAATTTTCTTAAAAAAAGGTAATACATCTCCCTAACTTGAAGATGTACTTGATTGTATTTATTAAAAAATGTCTTAATTAAATGGATTCCCTTGATATCGATGGCTTTTTAATTATATCAAAAACCATACGAGGTACATTCATTATAGCTTCGTTATTACGAGCTGTTAAGCCCGTGGCAATGGCTAATTCTGATCTATATTTAGATATGTTATTATCTATTTGAAGACTAACAAATCAAAACAAACATTTATGTTTATTGGAATAAATGCGGTTGCCTTTGCTTTGCAATAACAAATCATTTCGCTTTTTGTCGTCGTCACCAACGTCGGGACACTACTTGATTATATAAATAATTAACATACGGTATATATACTTCAAACTTACTTTTGACACCATGAAATAAACAGGTTCAGTCTTGACCATTAATATAATTTAATTAAGAACTTATCATTAAATCATTATTGTAAGCATTAAAGAAGGTGTACAATTTAAACAGTTAGCGCTTTCTATTTCAATTATTGGTGGAGATAAGTTTTTTTTCTGTTTTGATAACGATTTTCCGGTTGGTTGGTGAGTTGTAAAGAAGGTAAAGTCTGGATACAGGAGTGTATGTAAGGAGAGGTTTGCTTCTGTATCCGCCTTGGTAACCAATCAATACATTGCCTCAGGGTGTAGGGACCTCACGCATCTAAGCATCCGAATCAACAAAAAGAAATCTACTCGTCTCCCCAATATCCTTCATTGGCTGGATCAGTGTTTACCAGGATTTTCTTAAACGAATAAAAGTTGAGGAAAACATTTCCTCTAAGTGAAGGAAAATTTTCTTTTAGATTTTGATCAAAATATTTAAATGGTTTTGTATCATTATCAAGCTTTGTATCAATTATTTGTATCATAATCCAGGAAATGGCGTGCAAAGAAGTGTCTGACAAACAGGTCATCCAAAATTTAAGTTGATGATAGTTTATCACTTGATAGGTTAGTAATTCAAATATTACTCCAAATCAATGTGACCAATCAAGTGAGAAACTAACGATCAACTTGAATTTTGGTCCACTAACTTTGTACTCAGGATCATGAAAATCACATTGGTCACCAAATTGGGCAGAACATGGCTCGCTCTTTCAGCCGGTTTGTTTTTTCAAATGCCTATTAACCAACTATATCCCGTAGACAAACTTAGCTGACCACATATTCTTAAAGGCACTAACGTATTTACTTATACGCACTACATTCTAGCTTGATGTTAGTCAAATTTTTTTTTGCACGCTGCCTCCTTGACTGCGGTGTTTGCAGATTTTAAGAATACTTACATCAAAAGGTTTAGAAAACTGTATCCTTATGAATTGTGCGATGGTTTTATCATATATTAATTAATTCGGGGAAAATACCAGATGTGAGTGTGTGTTATTTTTAAATGCATACACTTTATGGCATAATGTTTATTTGCTGTCATTATGCACGCTTTTTTATTTTTGAATATACCGATTTGGTACTTCTTTACTAACACCCTTTTGGCGCTTTACTTGAGCTTAAGCATCCCCCTATATCCCTTAGTCTTAATAGTTCTTACTTAAGCACCCTATTGGTGCTTTACTTAAGCACCCAACTATATCCCTTTGTCTTAATAGTTATTCAGATGAAAGAACAAATACACAGTAGTATAATTCCTTAGTCTAAATTACTATTAACACAAAGGGATATAATTTAGTCAAAAGTACCTTGGGACAAAGGAATGTCACACTTCTATGTACATAAATGTGATATTATCACTTTGTCTAATTACCTATTAAGACAAAGGAACTATTGCTTAAAACCAAGGGGATGCTAAAGTAAAGAAGTGCCAAAGAAGCATTATTGAAGAACAATAAAATATTAAAGAATCATTTAGTACTCACCGAAGTAATTCTTCCCCTTCTTTCTTACATTAGAACTTGCAAAAGAAGATATAAAGTGATGACAAGTGGAATAAATGCCATATTTTTTTTCCTCTTTGAGTGATATCTCTGGATTTACCAAAAGCTTTATTTTTTGTTGCCACATGCATTGAATAGGAAAGGGGATAATTGTAAATCCGAAGAGGAAGCGTTGAAAACAGTAGAACACCCCCTTAGCGACATGTGTACACTGAGAGATAAGCAGTGCATAGATAGGGTGCTTAATCTTGCCTGGTCCAGGCACTGGGTCCACTCTCCTGGGGTGCTTCCCTAATATCATTATCTGGTGTTGAATGTCATATACAGTTTGCAGAGGGATGTAGCCCACTAATAGATTGGCTCTAAAACATGTTGTCCCAGGGGAATGTAATGCTCAAACACTCAGCACCCTTCCCCTGTCTTTGAATCTCAAACTGTTCTCTAAGTATTCGTATGGGAGTTTCGTATTCGCTACTGTCTATTTATTTTTACTTTTCCTCACTACTAATAGTAGGAAAAGTATTGTTTTCACCAACAATTTTTTTTTCGAGATTTCAACGGAATTATCCGTTTTAGGTGTTTTTAAGACCTCCTGAGTGGTTTTCAGCATGACGTATGTATGTGTGTATGTGTGTTATCATCGTAGCGCCCAAGGTATTTAACCTAGAGAGTTGAAACTTGGCAGAAAAATCAGTCCTAACCTGTAGTTGTGCCGCCCGGAAAATCAACTTTTTCCGCCATCTTGAACCCAGTTTGCTTAGTCAGCAAAAATTTAAAAAAATCGTAATAAATCGAAAATGGTCCTGATCGAGTTGAAATTTGGCACGAATGTACCTCTCTGTATGACAAACAAGCCCACCAAATTTCATTTTGATATTGGCCGCCATTTTGAAGTTATAAATTTTTGAATTTTTAAACTTTGACGGTTAATAATACTGAAATTACATATAGGTTTTTGACTTATAGCATATCGTTGGAACCGGAAAAAATTAAGGAACAAATATAAAAAAACCCGATGAAATTCTATTAATTAGTTTAAAAGTTATAAGTGAATATAATTATTTATTAGTGCGATAATTTTGATGACGTCAAAGTTTGTTTACATCTGTCAAAATACCGCCAAACTTCAAATAATTAAATAAAATATAGGTATTAAAAATAAGGTTTTTTTAAAGAATGATAATAAATCAGTTAGTTTAGAACGGTCACCCATCCAAGTACTGACCACGTCCAATGCTGCTCCCTCCTGCTGCGAAGCAGCAGGAGAGGCCACTTTAGTGGCCTCTGAAGCGAGGAAAAGTTCCGAGGTACCCCGTAACCGATTTTTTCTTTATTGATTTTTAATTATTATATTTTATTGCTCTCATTATATTATATTGTTTTCGCACTTATTCACATATTTTTTTTATATTCCATATCGTCTAGTATTAGATTATTTTATACCTATCTAACGTACATCTATTGTATGTAATTATTAGTTTGGAATTTGTCTCCTATTGCAAGATGCTAAAACTATATTACTATATTTGAAATTTGAACATTGGTTCAAAAGAATGTGCCCTAATCCACTTAAATAAACTATAGTATTAAAGGTTGAAGCCTTGCCACGTAAAATTATGAGAACATTAATGAAAGCAGTTTTCGGCCTGTATAAGACCATCATCAGTGGCGAAAAAGTTAATTGAACAAAAGTGAGTCATGCAAAGCCAGAAACTGGCACAATTCATTTTCTGCCATCTTAGGCACTGATGATGGCCTTATAATGACCGAAAGCTGCTTTGATGATTACCACTATCGCCCTATATCATATATCCTATATTTATTGCGTTAAAGAAATTGTCAGCAAATAACTAAAAGAGTGCATGAAAAGTCTCAGAGAAGAAGTAAGCCATCTTAGTCCAACTTCAGTCGTGTTTCGATGACTTCCGGGATTTAATAATTTATTTTAAATATCATAAAATTCGGAAAGGAATTAAATTGTCTTTTACAGCTGGTGGGTAATTAAAGGCTAATATATATGTCCAGGAGAAAGCGTGCGGAAAAAGTTACTAACTAACATCAAGCTAGATTTTTGTGTTTAAGTTAATCATTTGGCGCTTTTTAAGAATATGTGGTCGGCTAAGTTCGTCTACGGGATATAGCTTGGCAATAGACACTTAAAAAAACAAATAGGTGGAGAGCGGGATATGTCCCGCCAATTTTGGTGGACAATGAGATTTTCATGATCCCGCGAATATAAAGTTATAGTAGACCAAAATTCAAGTTGACGCTAGTTTGTCTTATGATAGGTTAGTTATTCAAATATTACTCCAAATTAAAGTGGTCAGCTATCAAGTGACGAACTAACATCAATTTTAATTTTTTGTCTTCTAACTGATTTTTTACACAGAATCATGAAAATCACACGTGTTCACTGTACTTCAAAATATACTTTTAACTCTTTAAATGAGTTGATAAACTTCTCTTTCAATTTTAAAGTTGTAGAATTTTTTCAAACTCGCTTATTACTATTATTATACATTATATTTTGATTTCCCTGTTATCTATTTATTTCACATTGTTTATTACATTTAATTGTCCATATTTTACTATAAATTGCTAAGTAGATTTCTACAATCGTTTTATAAATTGGCCATATTTTACTTTAAATTACTGAGTAGATTGCTACAATCGTTTTATAAATTTGCCATATTTTATTCAAAATTACTAAGTAGATTGCTTCAATCGTTTTATAAATTAGCCATATATTACTCTACATTAGAAAGCAGATTGCTGGAATCATTTTATAGGCTTTTAGAAAAAAATTCAATATTTTGACATAGTAATATAGTTTAGAAGTTAAAATATTTTTTATATTTTATGTAAGTAATTTAAGTGATACTAAGTTAATAAAAGAAATAATTAATTTCGTAGACAAGAACGATTGTTAAGTATTGAAAACTGTCCTTTAAGCAAATATTACTTCTTTTCCCTTGGACTTTTCAACAATTATTTCTAGATAAGGCAATAAAATATAGGAAAACAAGTACACATACGAGTAAGGTCTTTGGCAACGGGTCAAGCTTAGAGGGAAAGGTTGGCTAAAACATACAGCCAAAGTTTACTCGACATATAAAAAAAAATATAATATAAAAATAAAAACTGAGAAAAATTTTCAACGACAACTAGACAATCGATGTTCCAACCCCCATGGGTATTGGGCAAGAAAACTTAAAATCCTGTCTAGCGAAAAATTATTGAACAAGTAATAAATATTAAAGACGAAGGTTGGGATAGGAAAAGAGAAAAAAAAAAATTGAGACAATAACAATCTTGGAACTTGAAATGGTGGTAGAGATTTTCTATTTTATAATTTATCTTACTGCTCGATGTCATGTTTTTTATATATATATANATGTCTTTGTTTCTAAGGATAGAGCTATAAATCAAACACAAAGCCGGTGTTCACTGTCAGGAAGATCATGGCTCTTGATCTTCTCTGCCGAAACCCTCTACTATATTATCTTATATATGGTATGCCCAATGCATAATATACATTCTAGATCAAATGAACCCGTAATATATATCTAGATACATATTATTGTGTATACAGTTCCTCCCTGTTTACCGTTTCATGCATATTCAAAACAGGTCTGCGTACGATGAGGATATCGCTACCTATGAAGCATATCTATATTAACTTGAGATGCAACAGTTTCTACTACAATAGGAGAGCTTTCAAATGTCCAACCTGACGTAACTGTCAATAATAATATATTAATATCAAAGATATTAACCTTATTATGCATGCATTGCATATAGGATATTATTATTATGATAATAACTAGACAAGTTTGATGATCATTGTATATTACCAATATTACTAAGCTTGCGTTATTTCTTAATTCCATTGAGATTACAATACTAATGCAATAATGCAGTAAGTACTTTACGATAGCTTGATGTAACCATTGGACTAGTAATAATTAATAGAGAAATGGAAATGATTAGTAGAGTAATTAAACTAATAGAAACAATGATTAAATTCCATGATAGCCATTTTAATGATAAGCGGAAATCATTAATTTGTTTTATAGTAAACAATTTGAAAGTAAAAATCATCTTTTTATTGCCACTTTGCTAGAGCAAATAGGTATAATATTATTTACCGGTTTTGACCACTATAATTTGTCATCATTTAAGAGCTGTCAATACTGAATTATATAATAGTGTATATGGGTCAATAAGAATACAGTCTGATTTATATTTTCTAATGAAATAATAATTCTCCTCTTTAAGTTCAATTCACCAAGAGAAATTGCCTCAAAATACTTACTTAGTTTAGTTTAATGAATAATCTGCTAATTTTTGTGCAAGATAGCATCCTCGCGTCCCATTATTGCTCGAATGGTCATATGAGATTCTGTTCGGAATCTGTTTCGACTCTCAGTGGAGTCAGTACAATTTATTACTATTTATTTTAAACTAATTGTTTATTTGAACAATATCGTAAAATAACATGTTATTGCTATAAGTCTAAAAATGATTAATTTGTTAATAGAAACACTGTAAAACTAATATAATTTTTTGGATTCTACGCGAAGTGCTTCTTGAACTTAAAGAGGATTTATTGGTTGTGCCACAATAGTAATATAGCTTTCAATTATCTTATCAATTAATTTATTATTTATTAACGTCTTAAATATAATTCATTTTCAAGAGAATTGAGACAAATACATTTTTAACAATATTGCAATTAGATATATAATGTGCACAATTAATTCTACTATTCTGTAGCTGAAATTGGGACCGAATGTACTTACAATATAACTTACAAGTGCTTCAAATTTTAAAATAAAAAAGTACTATTAAATTTTAGGTCTTTCTTTAGAAACATCTTGGTACGTTCATGTTCATCCCGTCAAACCTAAACTATCAACTTATATTAATTCCGTAAGCTGAAGCTGACACCTCGAAAATCACTGTAGATAATTCTGGTTCTACGACCGCAAAGACTGGACTTCTACCTTTAGTTACGCGGTCACCACCGGAAGAAATGGAACTCTATACTATAATGACACTAACCTCGAAGCCTACAGACTCTAATGAATCACTGTCATCAAATTTTTCATAAATAAATTACTATTTTGCTAATCAGTGTCATTTGGGTATATATGTATATGTATGCTGATAATGAGTCGTATTCAGAAATACTAAGATAGTTGGAAAAAATCTTCTCCCACTAATATCTGATGGGAGGAAATAAAATATTGACTTTATTTGTAAAAATTCACAATAGTTTTTTTTATGTTGGCAAGGATGCGATTCCATGCTTAAAGCAGTTTACAACAAAAAAGAAAGTGGAATTCTTTGATGTTAGGAATTGTTATAATACCGGATGTACATCCGACCATGTTCTTCTATCATTTCTCGTTATATATATATATATATATATATTATTGGGCNATCGAGTCATTCCCTTCTTTACCTCCTCCTTTTTTTTATTAGAGTAAAAGGGCCACTGTAGAATGTAGAATCACAAGCCACGAGCCCCGATGACGAATTGGTTGTAGCGAATCCAATAAAAGCATTTCCTGGAGTAACGGAGGGATGCTTGCGGTCGCCCTGCATCCATTTCCTATTTGATGACAGAACGACTCGAGAATGAATTACGATTAACTTGGAAAACCGAGGGGACGTTATCATGAAAGAAATTAGTTGATAAAAAAATTATTGGCAACCAGAGAGAGAGAGAGAAAAAGATGTCATAGAATTAATAGTATCAATATTTGTTAAGTGCGTGTTATTTATTATTACATTGATAAGGAATGTGGTAAATTAACTGCAGAACTTTACTTGCTACGGTTTCATCTGTCTCCGGAAATCTTCGAGCAATGTCAAGTTGGCTTATATTTTACTACGTTTTTATTAGTTTGCTTTCTTGTTTGTTTGTTTGTCCAGTACAAATCTTGCAATCGATTTCTAACTAACTTCCCCAGTAGCTAGACATTTGAAACTTTTTGAATGGCTCAGAACACGATGACAACGCATTATTTTAATACTTTTATCTACCTTTGAGCAAAATTTAATTCGTTTTCAGCAAATTGTGGTGTATGGAAAGTTAGTTCGGAAAAACTCCGCAAGTTATTTTATTTGTTTTGATATGTCCCATATTTACAATCTTTATTTTGACATGTTTAAAATTTATGACAGATATAATCTAAAAACGTAGTACATAAAAAGTTATTATTATCTTGCAATTATTTAAAACTTATTTAAATGAACAGTTAATTAGTGATTAGATTCTTTATTCAAATTATGAGGGTATATAGACCGGTTTCGACAATCTACAACAGTCATACTGACTTTGCAGTCGAAACCGGTCTGTACCCTTTTATACTTTTATCGCTTATCAATTGAACTAGTTACGTGTTTGTATAGTTTTCCTAACAACCTATACCAGTTTTCCTTCAGAATGAATATAATACCATAAAATCTCTTTTTTTCGATGATATTATTTTGACTTAGATATGAATTATAACTACCGATCCAGCATGATATATTTATGTGTAGAATAAAGTCATATTTTTTGTATTGCAAAGATCATTTCTATTTTTGGGTGTAGGACTTTTTCCGTACTGTTGTGTTCGGTTCATGACAATAGGGTGATATTTTTCGAGCCGACCTGTCTAGCTATATTGGCTAAAATATTAGAGAGATGAAGAGAAACTTGGTAAAACAATGGCACTTCAAGTTCTGTCTAACCCGATCCTTATGGTCCATATTGATTATAAACACGGTCGTGATAAATCATTCGACTTTAGTGCGCTGAGAAGCCGTTGACAAAGGGAGCGCTTTAGCTCAGGGCGAAATCCAGGATGTCTTTGTTTCTAAGGATAGAGCTATAAATCAAACACAAAGCCGGTGTTCACTGTCAGGAAGATCATGGCTCTTGATCTTCTCTGCCGAAACCCTCTACTATATTATCTTATATATGGTATGCCCAATGCATAATATACATTCTAGATCAAATGAACCCGTAATATATATCTAGATACATATTATTGTGTATACAGTTCCTCCCTGTTTACCGTTTCATGCATATTCAAAACAGGTCTGCGTACGATGAGGATATCGCTACCTATGAAGCATATCTATATTAACTTGAGATGCAACAGTTTCTACTACAATAGGAGAGCTTTCAAATGTCCAACCTGACGTAACTGTCAATAATAATATATTAATATCAAAGATATTAACCTTATTATGCATGCATTGCATATAGGATATTATTATTATGATAATAACTAGACAAGTTTGATGATCATTGTATATTACCAATATTACTAAGCTTGCGTTATTTCTTAATTCCATTGAGATTACAATACTAATGCAATAATGCAGTAAGTACTTTACGATAGCTTGATGTAACCATTGGACTAGTAATAATTAATAGAGAAATGGAAATGATTAGTAGAGTAATTAAACTAATAGAAACAATGATTAAATTCCATGATAGCCATTTTAATGATAAGCGGAAATCATTAATTTGTTTTATAGTAAACAATTTGAAAGTAAAAATCATCTTTTTATAGCCACTTTGCTAGAGCAAATAGGTATAATATTATTTACCGGTTTTGACCACTATAATTTGTCATCATTTAAGAGCTGTCAATACTGAATTATATAATAGTGTATATGGGTCAATAAGAATACAGTCTGATTTATATTTTCTAATGAAATAATAATTCTCCTCTTTAAGTTCAATTCACCAAGAGAAATTGCCTCAAAATACTTACTTAGTTTAGTTTAATGAATAATCTGCTAATTTTTGTGCAAGATAGCATCCTCGCGTCCCATTATTGCTCGAATGGTCATATGAGATTCTTTTCGGAATCTGTTTCGACTCTCAGTGGAGTCACACTTATTTTTATAGAATGTTAAATGTGCCCAGATTAACGACAAATAAGAACCATTTCGGAGCAACTTTCAACGAATCATCAAACTTTCTTCATATTTGATCAAAGCTTTTGGTCTTGGTGAATTGGTTGCCAAAACCAGTGGCTGCTAGTGACCCTAATCAAAGGACTGATGACATTAGTAAGCATTTTTTGGGGGATGCTGTTTTCTGAAGTACACCCAGTTTCAGCTATTGTCAATTGAAAATAGTATGAAGCATTTGTCATATACTTTTTACTTACATCTTAGCAGACAAACTTAACATACATGTACCTACTTTGTTTGGTCCTTACGTTAAAATAATTGTTTAGATTAAATTATTGGAACATGAAGTAATAACATAGTACCTAAAATAGTTAAGTTAATTAATTATCCCAACAAAATACCATAACCAGTGGCTGCTGGTGACCCTAATCCAAGGATGACATTAGTAAGCATTTTCCAGATATTCTGCTTTCTTCACCCGGCTATTGCCCCCCATATCTAACTCAGCTAAGCTGGCCCAGCTAAGCTATATTGAGTGGTAGGTTAAACTATTGTGTGGTAGATTACTAATTGTTATTTCATTTTGTTTGACAGGTCACGGTGGTGTGAATCAACTTGGTGGAGTATTCGTAAATGGAAGACCCTTACCTGACGTTGTCAGGCAAAGGATAGTAGAATTGGCTCATAATGGCGTCAGACCTTGTGATATATCACGCCAACTCAGGGTTTCCCACGGCTGCGTCTCAAAAATACTATCCAGGTAAATTCTTTTAACTTTGATTGATAATAATATCTAAAATAATCAGAATGCAAACTCCTAACTAAATTTCTCATGGTCTTTAAAGTTATAAGTTTTAAATTTGTTCAAGGGTCGCTAGCTTTGATGAATGCTGGTTTAAGTACTAGCCTATGCGTTGTAAAAACTTTGCTAGTGTTAGTTATTTGGGCACTTATTTAGATTGTTATTAAATAAAACAGAGGAGGAGTAACAATCTGAAAAAGGTGTACGGATAGTTCTGCTTAAGACTGTTACTCCTCTTATAAAAACAGAAGTTTGATATTCTTTTGTACCAATTACGTTGGAAAGATCTCTTTGTTTAATAGTTTATTTATCCAAAGTTATTTTCATTCTAATAAGTCATAGGGGAGTAACAATCTAAAGGAGTACAGCTATTTGACTTTTATAACATGAATAATACTTAGTACCTACGTAAAAGTAGGGAAGTACCAATCTAAAGGAGTAACTGCTGTTTGTCTATTGTAATATGAGTAATACTAAACTACTATATACGTTCTCTATTTCCTACTATTTTAAATAGCCAGCGGGTTATTTGGAAAACAAGAACATTTACTTTTTTTTATATACGTTACTTCTAAGCTTTATTTCAATAGCTTACTTATTAAATCTTTAGCTCGTCAGGTTTTCTAAATGTGTTATAATTTACCAAAATTCTCTGCATATTTGCTAAATAAGTCAGCTATATAAATATATGTATTGGTACATTATTTCATAAGGGTTTTATGGAGCAATAGAATTTGAGATTTGTCTGATGACAAGAATGTAAGAGTTGCGATTGTTCTTCATGCCTTAATGTGTAGGATGAAGTTATCTGGTAGCTTTTGTTCCACGAAGTATGGCGCATGCAGCCAGCGGCATTCTGATGTATTATTCTCAGGATTTTAACTGGAAAAACGTATGTTGATAGTGCCACGTTTATTGCTCAAAGCCTGCAGCCGAGTTAATTTATAGAACAGATCTTTCTTTTTCTACGCATGCTCCCCTTTGCGAAATCGCCTTTCTTTCCGAGTGCCATAATTCACCCGCCTTCTTTACCCACCTTTCCATTCCCTAAACTACCGAAACGAAATAATGCAAAGTGGGCCCCAGCAGTTGTTGCAGCCCAAAGGCACAACTCCCTATTTGACTTTCCTTCACGCCCGACTCGGATTTATATTTTTTTAGCGAAAAGGTGTTAAAAAGGCTCGGGGTGAGACGGGAAGGTACGTTGGGTGGTCGAAGCGGTGCCGAGTTAAAAGTCTTAACGCTTCTAGCTCGGGGCGGCCTCACCGGCCCTCTAATATAAACTCCCCCTACCTTGTGAAATGATCTTCAAGAACTCATCTGCCGTCTTTAAACGCTAATCGGCTCATCTCGGCTCACGCTCCCTCTTATATACTTCTAATAATTGTACGGCCCCACTCATCGCCTCAACAAATCTTTAACTCGGTTTTCATTTCTCACCTCCTTTTTACTCTCTCGGGCCCCGACGAGTTCTCATATCTCCCGACACTAAATAACTGTCACTATTTTGTTACCTCCGGTTATCGAACACAACGCATCTCTATACCAATAACACATTTAAACAAAACAACACGTTATTAAACTGTGTATCAAGCAACTCTCTCTCTCCTCTTTATAATGAGAAATGACTCCCCCACTTTACTTTCAAATATAAAAACTATAATATTATATCGATAACTCAAAATACACCTATAGGAAGAACCTTATTTGATTTTTTTTTTCCACTCGAAAATTAAACTTTCATCTCCCTTTTATTTTTCCATTAGTAAATTATCGATGAATAAGTATCGTGTAAAAGCAGGATCCACGAATCCAATTAATTATCTTCTTATCTGCCAAGTGAAGAAATGAGTTATTACACGACTGTCTCGTTTCTACCGACTCAACTTTCACTGACTTTATCTAATTAGCAAACTAACTGAAATTCGTCTTCATTCTGGTAACTCATCGAGTTAATCAAAAATAATCACAATAATAAATTGATATCATATTAACTAATTAGTATTTTAAATTATATTAATTGAAACACACACACAAAAAAAACAACAATGTTAGTTTTCAATAATGTAGTTTTATTAAATGTATTGTTTAAAGTTCTGTGCTGAATATTTTACATCGGTAGCTACTCTATTGTGTACTCTTCACGATTTTAGACAGTGTATATTAATATATTGTTAATTAATAAACTTTAATTTATTAGATAGACAATTATAGAACAACAACGGATAATTACGTGTGTTTTGTAAAAGATAAGTGATGTTGTTTGTAAATTGTTATTGAGTTAGGGTATAGTGGCTTGGGTGCTTGAATAAATGGTACTTTGATGTACTCTATATTAGCCATTCTCTTCCCTATTTCGGAATATTATTAAATAGAAACTTAAGTGGGAGTTTAGGGAGTGGTTTTTGACTGAGAGAATGGTTAGGGAGAGATAGTAGGGCTTTGGAATTAGATTGTCTTCAGGTTGGGGCAGGGTTCGATTCTCGAGGGGACCACTTCTGCTCTTATACTCTTTATATAAGCGGCAGATCATCCACCTCTTGCAGAGGTGATTATGGGACATTAAAAGATACTTCTATTTCAGAGTAGATGATTGCCACAAGATTGGATTATATCCCTCTTTACCAAAAGCCCTTTTCTAATTCCTACCAACGAGGCAGAAGCCCAAAAAACCATTTCAGCCCTACCA
Organism: Gerris buenoi; assembly: GCA_001010745.2. NCBI lineage: Eukaryota > Metazoa > Arthropoda > Insecta > Hemiptera > Gerridae > Gerris > Gerris buenoi. Next base: position 16,656 of record KZ653153.1, on the reverse strand, counting down.
AAAGGAGAAGACTTACAGGATACGAAATAAAGTCGACCCTCTTGAGAAGTCGGGTGTTCTGTTTATGATCTACTTTATGACATATTTTTCCCAAAAGGGGGAGTTTGTAGTACTCTTAAATCATAAGTTTGCGTTGGAGGGTGAAGAAGTCGGACTAAACCATAGAACGCACTTAGCTGAACGGGTGCCTATTGTTATATAATCGTTACTTGTCACTCGCCACACCCTCCTTCCTAACTCCTCACTTTAATATATCTGTCTGTACAATCAAACCGTATTATTTTTATACGGCCACTGCTCATCATTAAACTGTCATAATAGTAATTCAATTCACAAACTAAATTATTTACGTCAATTAACAAATTAAAAGATTGCGTCCTATCAACTAGATTAAATAAAAATGAAAATAATATAAATCTTCTCTCAAATGTATTAAACATTACAGTTAATTATAATAGAAAAAAAAATCTAGAGATAATAAACACGGTTATTACCCAAACCTCTGAGTACTAAATCCCATGAAATTCCAGTTAAAGTTCGTTTATTTTAAGCAGCAAGCTGGTTCGAATGATGTGCTTTTCAATGGCTTTAATGATTACTACTTTGCTAAAATTTAACAATAATTATTGATCAGGTTTTTGTTTATTATCAAAATTTCAAATATTGGTACTTTAGTAGATGACTTCTTTCTATTATTTTGTTTCCAAGTTTACCGAAGGTAACAAAAGCTATGTGATCGTTCTCAAGAGCGAAAAATGTTTCATCATCACCACATATGTCATCAAATGTGTCGTTAGACATAAATGAAAATTTATGACTCCGATTTAAAAAATTCCAAGACTGAAATTTGATGCAAAAGTCAGAAAGCAGTTTTGGTTCCGTGTCTGTCTGTCACTCAATTTTTGCTAACAAACATGTCTTAAAAACTACTTGTCAGATTTTGATCAAATGAATGGTAGATTAGTGTTGGCCCCATATAAGTTCCCACTTTTAAGTTTAATAATAAGTTTATTTCTCTTCCACATGCGCGTACAAACATATATATATTTACACCTATGTCATCAAAATGTACTTAACTGCTTTTTTTTTAAAAAAAAATTCCAACAAAGATTAATTTTAACCGTGTGCGCTCTTCAAAATGAGCTAAATTGATTTTTTAATTCATCGTAAAAATCAAAACAATTTTGATAGATTCCAAAAGCTGAATAGAAAATTAAATACATTTTACAATAACAGGTTGTAAAAAGCATAAGTATACGAAATAGGAAGAGAGGATGCCATATAATTGGCAGATAATATTTCAATGAAACTAAGCCTACAACATGCTCAACATGTTTGTGCATACCTCTGCTAAAATTATGACCGATTTCGTTGAGCCAGTTTTGCACCTTTAAGGTCAGATTGGTGGTGATAGACTCGCAAGAAAAAAGTATGAAATGAATATGTACCCAACAATATTGCAATATAGATTCTTAAATAATGAATAATGAAACGAATCCTAATAATTTTCTAAGAAGCGATAAAGCTATTTGCCACATTAATTGGCAGGCAATTTTTTAAATATGAATTGTTAAATAATTACAATATATTTAATTAATGATAGAACACATATTTTGGAGGAAGAGATGTTACAAGCTGACTGGTTGTTAGGGCGTCGATAGGAAACGTTCCGAAGTCTTAAAAGAAGCTCGTTGTTGTGAAGTTGGTGCTTAGAGATAAGAAGGATTCCAGAACTATGTCAGTACCGTAGAGACTAAAGAGGTGTGAAGAACACGATTTCGTTTAAGGAGTTCTTCCATCCTAACACCTTCTGCCACTATCTTAAATCTCTGCCGAGAACACAACCTTTGCATTTTAGTTAATGACTCCTTTAAGCCCCTATATATATATATAACGAGTGATTGTAGTGTTTCTGTGTATAAAGTACACTGTGTATAACTGTTCAATAACTTACCTTTGTGTTGGTGTTAAGCACTTATCAAATGTTTTAAGTTTTATGTCTTGTAAATGGTCTTAAAAACAAGCTTCTTATTTTTTTCTGTTCAGTTCTTCACCGCCTGATTAAATTTTTGCAATTACTTTGAAAAAAAAAATCATCGCTTGCTGAAGAAGTTCATTTTTTAAATATATATATTTATGCTGACAATTATAATTATTATTGCAAAAAAAAGTAATCGTGAGCTTCTCTTGCAGATCATATCTCGTAACACAAATTTATACTAATATATCCAACTATGTAATCAACTATAATAAGTCTAAAAAAAAGGTGAGATGCTGTTAATCAAAAGATCAAAGAACCGCATTAATTGTTCACAATGATTTTTATAAATCGCAAAACAAAACTAAAATTGTACTGATCGTTGAAGTTTTATCGGAAATGAGATTCTTCAATTAAATACAACCTCTAAATAGAATTGTAAATAGCAGATTAAAAAAAAAGCTAGCAGTAGCAGATTCATTATAGAATTACATTCATTAGTAACAGTGTTTAATATAATGCAATAGCCTAAATAATTGCAATTCGTTTTGACACTTTTAAAGTTAGAATAGAGTTTTGATATCATAACTTTTAAGTAAGAGTTTTTTTGATACCATCAGATCAAAAAATAATGCTGTAATATTTTTTTCTACCAAAATATGATAACACTTCTTTAGATTGTTATTCACCTTATAAAAAAAATAAGAAGGGAGTAACAATCATAAGAAGATGTATGGATGTTCTTCTTCAGACTGTTACTCCCCTTATAAAAACAAAAGTGTGATATTCCTTTGTCCTAAAGCATCCCTTTGACATTATTGTTGTTTAGTCAATGTCATTTATATTTTTTAAAAAAGAACAGGGGAGTAACAATCTAAAGAAGTACCAATATGATAACGAACTTCTCTGCTCATTCACTGTATATATGCTACCCATGAAATATGATGGTGAAAAGTGAAAATTGATTGCTAACTTGTATATCATTGCAAAAATTTATTACAGATTCTATCGTGGAATATGCATTTGCTCATGCTATAATTATTTCCTGTTTTAAATGACAGGTTTAAAAATATAATTTAGAGTTGAATATGGGCATATATATATATATATACATATATATATATATATACTTATAATTTGTTAGAATTGAGCATATAAGTATATTACTCATGCACGTGATATACATATATTAATTTTCACACTTATCTCGTTTCGTATTAACAAATAAAAATAAGTCAGAAAAATGATTACATAACGTTAGAGGTCATTTTGCAGACTGATATGAAGATATTGTGCTCGTATATCATGAATACCGGTAAGGTTACAGAACCGCAAACAATGTGTTATGAGCCCATAATGTCCTAGTAGACCTTGGTAGTCGTGTAACATTGTATGTATGTGAGTCTGCCAGACATAGGATATCGGTGACAGGAAGTTTCCTTGTTTAATGAAATAACTAATAAATAATATCAAACAATATTTCATTTTCAAATTTTAGGTATTCTGAATTTTTTATGTCAAAAGATGACCTGTATTAAAGTGTACACTGATACTGAACTAAGCCTAAATTCCACCCTGTATGCCTGTTAGTTTAGGAGATACATATTCTAATTCTCCATCATGATAATGATTTGAAGATCGATAATGATCAGATACCGATCTGTAGGAAGCATTTGTTTTTTAAGATATTAAACTCATTATTTTTAATTACCGAGTATCTTTCACAAAATCTCGGTCGAAGCAACGAAATTTATAGCCCAATTCATGTTTTTGATTGCAGTTGTTATAGTATAGAGACCGGATGATAAAACATGTTCTAAATCAAATATGCCCACATTATTTCTCTTTTTTCAACAAACTGCCTCTATAAAAAAAATTGGCTTTTAAAATTTACACCACAAAGGCTCTCAATAAGCGTAAAGGTACAGTGGTTGAATATGAAGGGCCGGTACTAAAAGCTCGTGTTTTAAGCTAATTCCGGGGATAACTCGCGCACCCTCTAAGAGCCTTCCAGTCCTCTCCATTAGAGGATTAATTTATAATTCATGACTACGAGGCTGGACTTTGCAACAAGGGTAGACCAGTAGAATGGAGGAAGTCTCATCCCTTTTACATGCAAACGGAACAAGAAGGGTAGTACAAAAAGAAAATGTTTTTTTGAATAAAAATGGCCCTTTCACATGAGAAAACTTAGTATAAAAATCCCTTGTGAAAAGGGTCAAAGAATTTTTTCATCTTCGGATGTACAATTGCATTTTGGAATGGGGTTTTTGCAGTGTTGCTCTTTTTGTATATAAGTTAGGAATGGCCATTAACCCTTTTCCCTAGTGATATGTTAATTACATGGGTTTGTCCTTTGGAATTAACTTTGCGGTTTCCTTACAATGAACTACAGTAGAAACACGCTGTTACATATGCATTTTCTTGTACTCATATCTAAACCCCAAATCTTCATTTGGCTTCCTGACCACATTTCTAGTTCATAATACATTGTCCGAAATAATTGAGGATGACCCTCTAGTATGGTAAATCCCCGCGTCTTTCCGCCATGAAAGACCCCTAACTTAAAAAAAAATTTTTGAACCGCATGCAAATTTTCTAGAAAATTTTACATCAGTGTAATTATTCTTCAGCTTTGTTGCAACATTTCAAAATGTTCTAATTAATACAAAAGCTACTTGCGGAATGGCACCTTTATTGTAATTCTTTGGAATTCCTTTTTTTCTCCTATTCATGGGACCGTAAACAGTAAATTTAAAAGTTCGAAATATTTTGTATTTTTTATTGTATGCACTCTGAATTACACGGTTTAATCGCTTTAATTGTTATTTACAATTTATGTCATTCTTAATCTTGGAAATTTTAGTTAAAAATTGCTACTCCAAAGAATGTTATCGACCTTAAAACTTATATTGTCTTACATAACCTAGAAAAGCATATGGTATTCATTTGAATCAGCTGACACACATTAATCCTAACAAAATAACTTTTATTTTTACAAATTATTCAACATAAGCACAATTTAATCAGATCTACCAAATGATTCGACAAAAATTCATTAAGAAAAGCAGTTTTAGGCCTTTAATTTTATTTTATTTTTGGCCACGAAGAAAAAACCTATATATTTTGATTCACCGTAATTGTGGCTGAAGTTTTTCAACCCATTCACTTGTTATATTTTTACATGTTTTCCTCAATTATAAACATTATGTTATGCATTTTTTTTTCGGTAGAATGAACATTATTAATGGAACAGATTAGTTTGAGGTCTGTCTCTTTGTTAATTAATATAATCTGGGTTTCAACTAACAAGTTGAGAGAGGGTTGTTTTTTGTGTTTTATTATTAAATTAATTACTTTCGTCAAATCCTCTGGTGAATCTATTAATATATATATTTTAACTTTGTTTTTAAAATGATCCGTGAAATAATGAAAGGGCTTTATCAAATAAAAATGAGATGAAAAAAAGTGAATAATTGTTTATTTAGAAATTTTAATCATTGTTTATAAGTGTGGTATATAAAGCGATGAAACGTAGAATTGTTTTTTTAGCTCGATTCAACTGTGCTGTAATCTTTATTTATTTTGTTCAGAGTGAGAGTGTATGAGTGCTTCTTTTTAATACCAAAGTGTTGTCGACAGAAAGATGTGTAAAAATAGTTTTATGAGGAATGGAGCGGAACTAGAACGACTAATTGGGCTCACATCTCGCACCATTTGATGTGGGGTTTTGACTGAAAGGCCTCACACCTAGAAAACATCAGTAAACCTTTATGTTTCATAATTTAATAGTCTCTTTATTTCTTCAGTAAGAGATTTTTATAGTGGGTGTTTTATATTAAGTTTGTTTGTAGGACCACACGCACTGTATTTTTTTTTTTCTCAAAAAACACACAACAGTGGTCAATAATTTGTCATTTTTGTCACCTTTTGGTGCGAATGAGTAGAGATTTCTCTTCACCTCAAAATTCTCTATGTTAGATGAAGAAGTGAACGTTTGTCTGAAGGTGTCTCGATACGGGTGAACGGTATCGTTACGGCCGATCTACTTCGAACCGAGATTATTTCTAACCCTGAATGCAACAGCACGGTGTGTGGCATGGAACCAGATAGAAGCCAAAACTATCGTCGCCTTTCCAGATTAAATCGGTGGCGCCCTTTAAAAACCTCCAATTTTTTTTATGTTTTCCATTTTTGAATTCGAGCCATCATTTTTTTTCCTAACCGAACGATGATGGCTTTATAAAGTCATTATTCTTCTTTATTTATATTACTCCCTTTATTGTCTAATGATAATTCAGTCTTTATAAAATATTTGAGAAGCCTTTTATGACATTATTAGCTCATTTGACAAATAACATGTCAAAAAAAAAAGTTTTAGAGGTCAGACAAATAAGCTTTCAAGATCTCTTGTGTGTTTTGTTTTTAATTTATTATGAAATTATATTTTAAGATTTTAAAATTAATATAATTTTAGTAATAAAACAATAATTCTTTTGTGTCGAAATTGATTTTGGTTTTTTTGATTAAGAATCTATGTACCTAGAATGCATGATGTTGACATAAATCATGTATAAAATGAAATATTAATTTCATTACACATACAGGATTAAAAAAAGTAAAGATTCATAAAAAAAAAGTAATATTAATTACATTGGATAAGCTTCTTTTTTTGTGAGTAGAAAACATTATTTAATGATGTACACCTTAGAGGTGTTTATTTAAATGTAAGCATTTTCTATATTCGGTTTGATTTTTATCAATAGGTGCATAAAATAGCTTTAGGACAATTAAAGCTCAGTATGAAGACACAACATACCCCACGACCGCTGTGCCACCAAACCCATGGGCTTAGGCTTTGGGTACAATGATAGTGTTCAGCGGTGAGCGGCAGGGCAGCAGAGCGGTGCCGCTTATATTTATGTTTACATTGAGTACAATAGCAGTAGAGGACGGCCGGCTACGACAAGCATGAGTGTCTGAGTGAATCATGTTGCCGCTTGCCGCTTACCGCTCAAGGCTGAGCCAAGACAATTATTCTCGCTTACCGCTTAGTCTTTTCGGTTGATTAGAAACTCTAATCAAGTGAACATGGCAGAGAATTGATGGAAAATACCTCCTAGTCTAATATTATCGCTCTTATCGTAGCCAGTGCCGCTCACAACTGTACCACTCTGACGCTCTGCGACCTACCGCTCATCTTCGTATCGTATCCGAAGCTTTTCTCGCCTTTACATGGTCATTTTTGCAAGAGCTGCGGGTTCAAAATCCAACAAAGTTTCGCCCATTCAACTTCCGCTATGGTACTCCCGGGTTCAAAATCCAACAAAGTTATGCCCATTCAACTTTCACTATGGTACTTCCGGGTTCAAAATCCAACAAAGTTATGCCCATTCAACTTCCGCTACGGTACTCCCGGATTGAAAATCCAACAAAGTCAACTTCCGCCATGGTACCCCACTGTATTTGAGCCTTAATCCTTGTAAAAGTTTTACCAACTTTAAATCTCTAGTTTTAATTTGTTATTCCATGTGTTTTGCAGGTATTATGAGACTGGTAGCTTTAAAGCAGGTGTCATTGGTGGCAGTAAACCTAAAGTTGCGACGGCTCCTGTTGTCGATGCCATCGCAAACTACAAACGAGAAAATCCTACAATGTTCGCTTGGGAAATCAGGGATAGGCTGCTTGCTGAAGGAATCTGCTCGCAAGACAATGTACCATCTGTCTCATCCATTAACAGGTAAAGCAATCATATATTTAGGTAGTAAGATGAAGTTTCCAAAGTCATAGAAAAAGTTGCTATGGAAACAATATTCCAAAAAATTCCAAATTTAATTTGGATAGAATTAGAGATGTTTTCCTCTATAACATTACCGAAGGATGTTCATAACTAAAACCGCACTGTAATAATGCCTTCCTTTAGAAATAAAATTCTTTTGGTCAGCCTTTTGCGGTTCTTTCCAAAACCTATCCTACTTTTTCTCCAGGTGTTAGTTCCTTACGCACGTCTACCATAAAACCCCTATTTTTTATAACTAGGTGTCATAAAAATACTGTTCCTTGTGACCAGGTTCTAAAGATAGTATTACATCCATAAAAAAAACTTGGATTACTTATGTTTTGACTAGTCAATAATCTGCAGCTTCTTTTTGCAGAACTTGTTCGTCTAAAGTCTAAAGAAATATTACAATTTTCAATAGAACACTAGCTCTTTCTGCCCCTTTGTCGTAGAAGCTAGATTTTAATAGCTATTTTATTAATTATAAACTTCTTCTCCTCGTAATACTTTGTCCTTATATATANCTTTAATTAAATAATAAAATGATTCATTAGTAGTAAATTACTTGGTACTTCTTTAGATTGTTACTCCTCTATGTTGTTTTAGAATATAAATGACTTTGTCGAAATAACTATAAAGAAAAAAGGGATGTTTAGGCCAATGTACTTTTGGTCATAGGAATATCACACTTCTGTTTTATAAGGGGAGTAACAGTCTGAAGAAGAACACCCCGTACACCTTTTTTAGATTGTTACTCCCCCTCTATTTTTTTATATGGGGAGTAACAATCTGAAGAAGTGCCAAATACTTGTGGTTTTATACGAGAAAATTATAAATTTATCAAATAATTATTTCATTTTTCATTTGAGTTCAATTTAATGTTTCTAAAACAATTCTCAGCAACCATTCTTAATTATGATCAAAACATTTTTTAAAAACTTGATCTTTAATCATCAGATGGAACTTTTATTACTCTATTAGAAAGTCGATTGGACACAGTTTGGGAGTTCGGGAGGGACACAAGAGTAGGCTTGCGGCCTATGATTTAACAATAACAATGACAATGAAGTGGCCGATGGTACGCTCACACTTGCTTACGAAGGGTGAAGACGCGTGTCCCCATATATATTCCATGACTTAGACACGGTTTTCGAGTCAGACGACCAACTTTAAGCCACGTGTTCATCACTCAAAAACTTTTGCCTTATTTCTAAATTCCATATCATCCCCTTTTGAAAATAAATTATAGTATGATGTCCTAGAAAAAAAGAGTCTATTATCAAAATAAGTTTTTTTTTTTTTTTTATAGATACATTTATCGAAGTTATTCTTCTTTTTGTCACGTGGTAGTCCACCGAAACGAAACAGAAATATTAATTTTCGATTTCTGTACAAAAACAGTAATGTAAAAAACCCCCCCTCTTACTCTTGTAATACCGGAATGGTTGTCGAATTATACAAATGGACTTTCAAATCTCCAGTGCGGGAGCTATTGGAATAATAATAAAAAATGTAACCCTTTTTCGCCTCGGAATTATTTATAGAGTTTCGATCGGAAAAAAAACTGTTAAAGGCTCCGGTTTTTACTCCAGTTTTAACACCTCGTGCAAACTTTGTACGTAATAATTAATGACAATTAATAATACATTAAAGAAATTAATATTTAACAAAAAAAANTAATTGGTCTTCAGCCTAGACTGCTTGTCAATAATGATTCAATTTGTCACAAAAATTGTGGGTATTTTTTTAAACGTCTCTAATGGTATAGAGTTATAGATTATATAAAAAAATCATTGAAATACCTTCTTCTATCACTTATTCATAGAATAATTTCAATAAGAGCACAAATAAAATAAAAATACATTTTTATTTGTTCACACAATAGGGGAAAAACATTCTTTTTCTTATTACATTGTATATAATAAAAATAAATTGAGTTTTATTTTTCTTTTCAATATTCTGTTCTTTTCCTTCGGTTTCTAAAGCATTTGCCATTATATCAATTGTATAGGCAAATGACAGTGTACAGTTTTCATTTAGACCCCCAATATACCTCCATTATAATTTATTAAATATTATTGAATTTTCGTGTGAAAGTGTTTGGGAGGGGGTAGGAGGGGCTGGCGGCCATTTTGGGGTCCTGGTGGTTTGTCCTGTGGTGGCCAAGGGAAATCGATTAGGACACTATATCCTCCTCTACATTGTATTCTCTTTCCTACGTGGATACATTCTAACTAATATACCTACTCGTATCTCAATAGTGCCTCCTTCAGTTCATTCAATCACTTTTTATGGCTCTAACCACACTATAATATATTCATTCGCTAACTCTTGACTTTTTTCTCTTCTTTCTCTGCAGCTTTGATTGTTTCATTACCTGGAATATAAAAGTACTTGGTCTATAAAAGTACCTGGATTATACAAGTACCTGGCATATACAAAGCACCTGCCAAGCCTAGCTGGGGATCGCTGGCCGGCCACGAGACCAGCTAGTTGTTTCACTAAGATACATAATATTTTCTTTGTTGTCTGATATTGACTTATCAGAAGCAAGAAAATCCTTATAGAAAATTAAGAGCATTAGATTTGCCGAGCCCTGGGAAGAGATAGTGTATTCGCTTTGCCATGATATAAGTGCAACCAATGCTCAACTTAGTTACAGGCAAGCGATCTCTTCGAGACAAGAGGATAGACGCTTGTTACTTTTCTTGGGCCCAGGACTCTTCGAGTGAATGCGGCCTTGAATCAGTATATTTTAAATACATAATAGCTGATATAAATATAATAATAATAATCCATGGTGCTATACAAACTGTAAACGGCTTGGGCATGGCAAAGGATTTTTTATAACTAAATAACACGGTATTAGCTTATAAAATTGGTATCTCTATCAGCCATAATAATATAAAGTTAGTATCTCTATCAGCCGTTTAAAATTGGTATATCTATCAGCTGTATAAAATTGGAATCTCTACCAGTCGTTTAAAATTGGTATATTTATCAGCTGTATAAAATGGTATCTATATCACACGTATTAAGTTTTTTTTGCAATCAGAAAACCGCCATAAGTAGTTGTTTAAATAGTTTCCCGATAGGTAAATTCCATCCATACGCACTTGCATTATGTTAAAAATAATAACCATTACATAAATTTAAATCTTTAAAATGGAGCCTGAGAGTAATTAAAATGCATCATATTTGTAACTCACTGCTGCAAAAGAAAACAAATTCTACATAATGATCAACTTCTTTGATTGTAATGAGTTCGAAAAATCTATAATTAAGTAATGTCAGACCATGGTCAAAAATATAATAGTTATTTATATTTCATTTCTATGGTTGACCTTTTTAAACATTAAAGTTAATAATCCTTATTTAACTTTATGATTCATTAGTAAATAATCTATAATAAAAAACTTAACTTGTGTAATTTCTTGGCTCCAAAAAAATGTGTTACAATTTTGTTATTTTTATGGATTTTTTTAATACAATAAGCTGCTTTTGTCTGTATTATTATTGATAAGAATAACGCATTTTAGTAGAAAATGTAGTAGATAATTTTTTAGTCACTATAATTTTAATAGATTTTAACATTTTAACAAAATAAAATTGGTTCATTAGTACTTTATAGAATCCATAAAGACGATTCTGGATGATGTATTCAAACAGGCTTCAAGCAGTGTTTTACTTAGCCAATTATAGTCCAAAGCCTATTTGTCATCTGACTGCAGTGCTAAAAATGACATTACTGTCAATCTTTTGATAGAGAAATAACGAATGATAACTGATTTTATTCATTCTTCCGGTTGTTGCTTCCTTATCCGGAATCATCGAGCTGTAAGTGTCTCCCGATTCTTTTCGAAGGGATGGATTTGCAAAGGTCTTCCCCCTTTAACCATTCTGGAAATTTGACAATGACCGATGAAACATTGGAACTTGTTAATCGAGTAACACTTTTAAGAGTTATTCGCAACAGTTGTTCAATTCCTGAGGGTTAGAAAATGGTTCAAATCGACATAAGGGCAGAACATTATCGGTGTTGCGAGACCTAGTTGAAGGGTACTTATGATGTTTGTGCCGGTCCACCCGTGGATGACTTCAGGAGTTAACGCTAGAAAGAATTCTCTGCACTAGAACCAGCTACTTGTTACTACTGGAATTAATTCCGAAACATTGATTCCATCACTGTTGGTTTCACACTACCCCTTCGCAAGTCTGTCGAGTCCTTTTTTTGCCCTCTCTTTCTCGGCGCTGCGGAATATTAGCATAATGCTCTCGAGGGATGCGTCCCGAATCTCTCCCTTCACCGATTGTTGCCCTTTTCCACTTTCCCCCCCTCTTGTTCCTTCTGTTAAAACGCGTTATTTCACATTATTTCCACCAGACCTCACCATCTGCTCACCCCTCCATAACTATAACAAGTTTATTTTATTTCATTAAACTTAACTCACCCAATAAGACATTCTCTACTGCCCCGGGTGCATTACTCTCTACTTCATTAATTCCCCAACTGACAACTTTATTTTCCTTCCTTGTGTTGTGATTATTTCCTTTTATATCACTTTCAGGTAGAGAGATTTTTATTTTATAATTTTTGTTCGAATAACATATAACTCTTCTCTTTCTTGTAAATCATATAAAGTGAAAACATTTTAAATTTATTACTACACTTTCAGTACATTATTAATGCATTTAATCTAACTAATGATAAATAAATTCTTTTAATACCCTTATAATTATCTTAAACCTAGAATACAAGTTAATCATTGAGCAAAAACTTTTTCATAACCTATTTTTAGATTATTTGAAGCAGTTTAAATAACGTGAACAATACTGTAAGATATTAACAATAAAAATATTAAAATAAACACTCAAACTCAATTAAGTGTTTAAGTTGACTTATCATCCAATAAAGTAATAAGTTCGAGCCACGATAAAACTATTTTACTCGAAACTATATTAAGATAATAATTTTCTCAAATAAATAAAGATGTATTAGTTGAATTTTAAAATTTAAATTACATAGTATTCTTAGGATATTTAAGAATGTCTAGAAATTATTAATATTTAATTATTATATTTCCATGCATTTTTTACTACGTTTTTATTAGCTTGCTTTCTTGTTTGTTTGTTTGTCCAGTACAAATGTTGCAATCGATTTTTAACTAACTTCTAGACATTTGAAACACGTTGACAATGCATTATTTTAATACTTTTTGCCATCTTTCAGCAACATTTAATTCGTATTCAGCAAATTGTGTTGTATGGAAAGTTAGTTCGGAAAAAATCCGCAAGTTATTTTATTTGTGTTTTGACATGTCTCATATTTACAATCTTCATTTT
>KZ653152.1:50137-64367 GCA_001010745.2 Gerris buenoi | reverse complement strand
TTTTACAAAAAAAAAAAATAAATAAATAAAAAAATAGCAATTGGCTAAATAACTTTAGCTCTTCGTCATTTATGATTGTGGATGAGAACTGTTTAATTAATTAATAATTTTTGTATAGAAAATTAATGTTGTAATCTTTTTGTTTTAATTTATGACATGATTATGTATTGTGTTACAATTAAATCAATAATTTGTATCTATTGAGATGTAATAAATATATTAGATTAAAAAAAAAGAAAAAAAGTGTCTTAGTTATTTGTGTTAGTCTACATCTAAGAGGAACTAACTGAAAGTAGTCATAAAAAATATGATTCCACCTTCTTTAAATGATTTAAGTCTGGGCTTATGAATTTAAAGAATTAGTTTGAGGAGCGACTTAGTCCTCTTTAATTATGGAACCCTCGTAATACCTTTATCATCATAATTAATTTTTTTATTTAACCTTTCTTATTTAAGATGTTACAATTTATTTCTCGACTGAAAATATTGCACAAAACATCAGCAGGGTTTAATTTTACTCTTTGTTAGCACAACAAGTCAACAGAATCACGTTGTTGTCTAAAACTACTATCTCCTTGATTATTAATATTTATTTTACTTTTATTTACTATTTAAGTTTAATTTAACTTTACAATTAATAAATCTAATTACAAAGTCACCTATATTATTTTGCGAACAGTCAATTGACTAATCCAAAGTATATCACAGAATGTATTATTTGGTAAAACAGATGCTATCACAACTATTATTATTATATTCTTATGTAAGAAGTTATAATAGTTTTTTCTAAAGTCTATTAAAATAAAATTTTGCACTGTATCACAAAAAGCAAATTAATATTAAAAATTCTTAAATATTGAAAGATTGACTAAAATCCAGTGTTGATTTTATTTTCATTTTTTCGTCCTTTATGTTCTATTAGATGAGAATAAATAAATCATGAACTGAAAAATAGACATTTAGATTATTTAAAAGCCTATTTTTTATTTATTTATTTTTTTGTTGCTTGGAATTCTTAAATATTATCCTACAACTATAATCAGTTAATTTTACTTTTGCTAGTTAAGTATGCTGGCTCAAAGTTAACCAAACAACAGCATATATAAAAAATTTAAGAAATTATACGTAAAAACTTATTAGAAATAACTGGCTTAAGAATTCTATAATTTTCAATTTGAGGCATCGTCCTTTCCACATGAATCCTTGACTTTGCAATAAGTTTAGTTAGGATCTCTTCTTCAGCAGTTAAAGAATTTCTTCCCTGCAAAAAGGGTGGCATAATACTTTTAACTTTTTTTTTTTTACCTAAAATCTCCTGAACGAGAAACCCCCTATCGAACATGACAGTGTCTCCTTCCTCTACGAAATCCATAATGCCACAGGACTTGAAAATCTCTCTCGTCAGAGATGGACCCTTCAAATGGACCCTTCAGATGGACCCCCGAAACCGTGCTTTCCTAGGCCTTCAAAATCGTCCCCTTGACCTATTTTTGCGTTGAAGTCCCCTATTATCAAGGTATATCTACATTTGTCCTCTTCTAGAGCTGTGTTTAGCATATTATAGAAAGACTCCACCTCGTTGTCTTCGGCGGTGGCCGTAGGCGCGTAAACTTGTAATATTTTGATGCGGCCACATCCTTCTTCTTTATTTAGTCTCCAAATTAATTTGGACACTCTGGTTGAGTAGGCTTTATATGAGCGTATGTACATTTTCTTAATTTTATTTATAAGAAACCCCGTACCTCCGGTCGGCCCGCCTCCATTAAAATAAACTTCTATTTCTTGGTCGTTTAGGTCCATTAAAGTTTCCCTATCTCGCCTTATTTCACTAAGACCGATAATATCCCATTCTACTTGTTGACATTCCTCTACAAGTTCTTGTAATTTATTGTCGTCTCGAAGTGTCCTGCAGTTGTACGAGAATATAGTGTATGCTGATTTGTTTGTGTTGTCCTTTGTCTTTGCCTGTGGTTCGATTCCTTTCTGCGATTCAATTAATTGCTACGTACTTAAGTTATCATTTCTCTCCTTTGGTTTGTTATTACTGTTGGAAACTTTAGAATTTTCCCGATCTGGGTTAATGTGGGGTTCCTTTCTATTGTTTTTCCCTACATAGTTTAACATAGGTGCTTGTACTAGTCCTTTGTACTTTTTCTGCTTGGAAGTGCTGTCTTTATTCGGACTGGTCTCAGATGCTCAGGTTGAAATTCTTCTTTTCGTTCTTTCGTCTCTCTGAACAGGTTCCTTGTTAAATTCCCTGATTATTAGCTTGTCGTAGCGGAGTACAGTATATTTTCTCTGCTCTCATGCCTCTTTTAATTTATGTATGAGAAGTTTCCTTTTCTCCCTCACATTAACCGGGTAGTCTTCGTCCAAATAAATATTTCTTCCCTTAAAACTTTTCTTTTGTCTTATTATCTCCGATTTTTTCCTATAGGTAACTAATTTCAAGCAAATGGGCCGATTTTCGATTGAATATTTTCCTATTCTGTGAACATCATCTATATACGAATATTGTAATTTTACGGTTAGACTTTCGTTAAGTAGGTTAATTATTTCTTCTTCTAATTTTTCTTTCGATTCCGGTTTACATTCGGTAATACCGAAAATAATAATATTTTTCTTCTTTATTTCTTTTTCTACATAACTTAATCTTATTTCATAATTCTCAATTGTATTAATTGTTTGTAGGTTTTGTTGTTTTATTTCGCTTAGTGTTAGGTTTAGATCTTCTTTTACTGAATGAATCTCTTTCTTTATTTCTGTTGTAAAGCATACTAAAAGAGCTGTTATGCTTGACTCATCCGTGTTTGTAAACAAAAGTTAAAACGTTTAGACTGAGTGATAATAGTTATCGGATTTGTAGGCACCTGATATGGAGAGGATGGTAGAAGTAGGGTGAGGGTTACTTCTAGTTGATGAATTAGACCTCCCTCCAAGATGCTTCTGGTTTTCATTATGAATGAATTCGGTTGGACGCCTGCGCAGAAAATACACACGTGTGAATTCTTATCCCCACTGCCCGGTAACGTTTTGCACGTGCCTCTGAACTATACGATATACACCTCGTCACTGATTTTACTCTTTTTCTGGTATTAAAAGCGACAAACTAAAACACTTCTTACTCTCTCAATTCGTGATATTTTAGCCTAAAATTTACACAAAGTATAGGATTACTTTACCTAAATAATATTATTCTACTCTAAACTCAAAATAATACTTTTTACAATTGAAAAAACAAATTTAGCGCGGAGGCGATGTAACACTGACGGCGTCAAGGACGAAACTCCTAACATGCATAGACCACATCATGGTAAAATACAATAACCAGGAACAACTTACCCTCTTTCATTTTACAAACTAAAATTAGCGATCATTTCCTGACAGGACTATCACTAGATATAAACAAACAGCACACAAGGACAAACACTGACAGACAAACAATTACCATAACAAAAACGGATGAAAACAAACTGACAACTCTGCTTGAAAGCTTGAACTGGGATACCTTGTACACATATACAGACGCACATCAAGCCACTGAATACCTGATTAACCAACTAAAAGACAATATGTATACAACTATGCACATCGACAGTAGAAACATATATGTGACTTGCAAGAAAAAGAAGCTCAAGCCCTGGATTACCAGCGGACTGGTGAACTCTATTAGACGTAGGGACAACTTACGCAAAACCCTTGACAAACAACCTTTTAACATTACTCTAAAAACCAAATATATTAAATATAAAAATATGCTAACTAAATTAATTAGAAAGACAAACAATATTTTCAGGACAAACTACCGAAAAACAATCTAGATTCAGCACAGATATGGAAAGTCGTGAACCAATTTCTCAATATGAAAAAAATAGTTGGATATAAAATACTAAACATAACACATGGTAATGTGACTCATACTGACAGCCTAGAGATTGCAAATCAACTTAATAATTTCTTTGAAAATATAGGGAAAAATCTAGTCCAAGAAATTATTACTAAAAACCATAGAAAAACTGACAAAACAAAAATACAGGAGCCCTACAACATGGACGATATCTTGACTGAATTTGCACTGATTACTGAAAATGAAATTAAACAACAAATAAACAGTTTGAAATCTAACACTTCCCCTGGGACTGACGGGATCAAAGCTCAATATTTAAAATCCACACAAATCAACTTGATAACTCCGCTGACCTATATTTCTAATTTATGTGTAAAACAGGGAATATTCCCAGACGTACTGAAACAGGCTGTAATCACTCCACTAAACAAACAGGGAGACAAAGCTGACCCGTCCAATTACAGACCCATATCAATAGTTTCTAATATCTCTAAACTACTTGAAAGATGAATAAAAACTAGACTGATAAAGTATTTAAACAAAAATAAAATCATTTCCCCAAATCAGTTCGGTTACATGGAAAATAAAAGCACATCTGACGCAGTTTGCAGACTAACAGATTATGTTACCGAAGATTTAGATGTGGGTAACAAATCAATGGCTGTTTTTATTGATTTAAAAAAAAGCGTTTGATACTGTTTCCCACGAGAATCTACTTCACAAACTCAACGAGATAGGAATACGAGGAACATGTTTACATTTTTTTAAAGCTATCTCACTAACAGAAAACAGCAAGTAAAAATAGAAGGTAAATTTAGTGTAAGTCAGTTATTGTAAATTTTGGAACTCCCCAGGGAACGGTGATCGCGCCCTGGCTTTTTTTAATTTACGTAAATAATCTGCTATAATTAAAAAACAGTTACTCAGAGATAATTTCCTTTATGGACGACACCCTAGTTTATTTCAGGGGAGCTACCTGGAAGGAAGTCTTTCAGAAAGCTTCTAAAGGAATGACTGGAATTCAATCCTGGTTCGACAACAACTTACTAACACTAAATTTGACTAAAACAAAGTATATGACTTTCTCACACGACATACGAGGACAGCCTCCCCCAGACAAGACCAAATTAATCTTACACGAACAACAATGTACACAACCACAAAACTCCACTTGCCCCTGTACTTCTGTAATAGAAAGAGTAGACTCAATTAAATACCTTGGAGTAATCATAGACTGTAACTTAAACTGGAAACTACACATCAACTGGCTAGTAAAAAGAATTAGAAAAACGTTTTACAGTTTTGTTCAAATAAGACAATTTTACAAATAAATCTACTCTGAAAATATTATACCACGCATTAGTCGAGTCAATTTTAAATTATTGCATTATCGCTTGGGGAAGCGCCACCGATGCAACTTTAAAATCAGTAATCACAGTTCAGAAAGCTATAATAAAAATAATCTTAAAAAAGCCTCGTCGTTACCCTTCTGAAATGTGTTTTAAAGTTATTAATGTGCTACCAATAAATCTTCTATTCAAGAAAACAGTGTTATTGCAATCTTTTAAAGAAGATAAAAAGAAAATTGAACATAATTATTTCACACTTTTAAAAAATCAAATACATGCTGCAAAACAACAAAAAAAAAACAAAGACACGCTACATATCTAGGATCAAAACATTACTATCAACTTCCACACTATCTTAAAATCTCAACTCTTTTCACTCATTTAAACACAGACTAAAATCATACCTATTTACTCTTATTTAATTAATTAACAAACACATACAAAAAAAAACAAAAACTGACTATTAACCATACTAATAGACTATTACTGATTCTTACTCTGAAGTAGATATTTATTACAGACATTAAGAGACAGGACCCTCGCTCTAGAGTTTTTTTTTTCTCTACTGAGGTTCCTCACCATCAATTATTTAATAATTTATTCTTATATTATAGTTATTCTCATTTAATATTTATAAGTATGTACTAAAATAATTCACATCCGCTTAAAAAAAAAAAAGTATAAATGTAACAAAATTATGGTGAAAATAAACAATTTATTCATTCATTCATTCTCTGAAAGGCGAAGGTTCCTCGCGTGGCTATAAATTTTGATAATGACTGGGTGGTCGGTGAACTTGTGTTGTAGGGCGTGGAGATGTATTTCTATTATTGTAGGTAATAAAATGATTGATGTATTATATTAGTGCGTGTGCTTGCGCGGTAGAGATGGTAATCCATTGCTAAATGTTTCGCTTACCCAGGTTCTTGGAGGTTCAACATTCTTCCAACTGGGCTGACAACAGTCCATTTTTAGGGTCTCGTTGGTAAAACCAAAAAAAGAAACCCTTATAGTTTCGTTCCTGTGTCTGTCAGTCACTCTGTCCGGTTCCAATAACTTTTGAATCGAAAGAGATAAGAACATGAAATATCATATTGTAAATGAACACAATAGTTTTTTTAAAAAAAACTATTGTGTTTCATTTACAATATGATTTTTTCAAAGTACCACAAAATCTCCGTCAAAACAACTAATGAATAACATGAAATATAATACTGGAATTAAAGATCGCTTTGACGCTCAAACAGGAAAAATATAGAGAACTGAAAACTTCATTTCCGCTGTTTCTAAAAATATGAAAAATGTGCGTTCTGCTGAGTCATAGAAGAAATAAAATAAATAAATTTGATCTGATTAACTTGGAATCCAAAATGGCGGATAATTCACGTCACGCGCAAAAATATTTGTTTAAATTTTGAGATGGGTATCAAATGAAAGGAATTAAAGAGTAGATTACAAAACTTATATAACACTTTTGGAAAGTGTTTAATTTCCCGAGCCATTTTGACAAAAAAATCAACATAAANAACAAAACTTTAAAGTTGTGTCCAACATCTTTATTCTTTTAAGGGCCATTTTTATATAATTTGGGTTTCCATTATTTTTCACTTATGTGTGGGATAACTTACCCATTAATTTAAACACAAATAAATACGCTTAGTGTAATTATTGTGTGTTGGAAGTGTGTTTTATCTCAAGTTGAGCTAAGTAAATAACATAATTTTTAATAGGTTTGTGCTAACCCCTTCAATTTGTAGTCCTTTACATCCCTTCTATTTGTAGTCCTTTACATCCCTTCTAGTTGTAGTCCTTTACATCCCTTCTATTTGTAGGCCTTTTGCATCCCTTCTATTTGAAGTCCTTTACATCCCTTCTATTTGTAGACCATTACATCCCTTCTATTTGTAGTCCTTTACGTCCCTTCTATTTTAGTCCTTTACATCCCTTATATTTATAGGGTCCTTTACATCCCTTATATTTGTAGGGTCCTTTAAATCCTCCCATGGTTTGTTTGGCAATAGTTTTGGACATGTTTTATGGGTGTTATTAAATCATCAAAAAAAAATCGGTCCGAGACAACTCAGACAAACTTTCTCATATACGAGTTCATATTCACTTAGCCCAGTGTTTCCCATTTATTAGTTTTCTTTTGGACATTTAATTATTACTGACCATCTCATCAAAATATACCATAAAAATAACTTCTCCCGGGCGGGGAATCGAACCCGGGCTCTCTTCGTCCGCGTTTTAAGCTATTTTCTCCGGAACTAGATTTTTCCCGGGAAAACGGCTTATATCATTATTTCGTATTTAAATGGGCTATATTTTAGAATTTTTTAATCAAAATCGTCGGAACCGTTTTCGAGAAATATTTCTTTCACGTTTTTTTCAGAGTTTTTTGGGGGTAGCGCCCCCAAATTTGAAGCTAAAATTCATTTCTCGATTTCGACTCGGGGTATGATTTTTCTGAACATGTATGCCCGAAATCGGCCCTGTAGTTTAGGCTCCAGGCGTCTGCACAGACAGACGACGGACAGACATTTTTTAAAAACCACTTTTTTGGACTCAGGGGACCTCAAAACGTGTAAATCCATCAAAATCTCAAAATCGAATTTTTGCGCCATCACAATACTTTCTCTTTATATGAGAAAGTAAAAAGTGCAGTGTGGTGTAACAGAAATTTACTTTTTAAGTGAAAATGTTTTTATCAGTTAGGAAAATATTAATACCAAGTTAACGGTTTTATAAATCTAGACTTAGAGATAACAGTGATAACCGTGTTCGCAAAATACGTACTTTTTCCGCTGTAAAGCTGAGAATAATAACGTATCAACAATAATAATATCGAATAATATAGTAATCCTTGTATAGTGTGAACTTCTGTTCATCAAAATACAAGAATTTTAAAATTAAAACTCAAGAAATTAACAGGATAACCTTACGCGACGTGAAGTAAAAAAAATGGAAGTGAATACGTCAAAAGTAGAAATAGATATTAGAAATCAAGATAACGACTCAACTCATGAAATAAAAAAACTCAGTAAACGTAAATAAGGAGCTAAGTAAATCACCTTCCACAAAATACTTCTAGTATTGTGCCAGGAAACGAAAATCAAGAAATCAACAACACGTTGTCAAACGTAAACCAACCAAACGAGGAACTCAAAATATTAAGAGAATTACTTTTAAAGTGGGTAAACTGGATAAGATGGAAAGAAAAATAAACGATATAGACAAAAAAATTACAACGGAAATGGCGGCCTTAAGG
The DNA here is from genome assembly GCA_001010745.2 of Gerris buenoi. Lineage (NCBI taxonomy): Eukaryota > Metazoa > Arthropoda > Insecta > Hemiptera > Gerridae > Gerris > Gerris buenoi. The sequence goes on along the minus strand of KZ653152.1, from coordinate 55,903 downwards.
AATGAGGTAAAAACTGTAAGGGAAGAATGGACACAGGTACAACTAGACTTGAAAAACGAACTACTGAAAATGAAAGCCGAAAACAGCAAAGCTAAGGAAGGAAAGAATGGAAGAACTAAAAATGAATTAGAGGATCATGATCTAGTGAAGGACGAAGAAGAAAGAACTGACAGATTACGCAGGAGGTTCAACCTAGTAGTTCATGGGCTAAATGGTGGAAGAAAAAACGAAATCTTTGAAGATTTTACTAATATATGTTACGAAATGGGTGTTAAAATAAATAGATATGTAACAACAAATGCATACACAATCAACGAAAAATCAAATGGTCCAGTTAAAATAACACTAACTCTGAAGAACGATATTATGAAAAACAAATCAAAACTTGCTAATACCATACAAATCAAACACATAATAATTAAAGAAGATTTTAGCAGAGAAACCAGACTAACGAGAGAAAAGCTATTCCCGTACATGAAAAATGTTAAAGAGCAAGGCATGAGAGTCCTAATGAAAGCTGACAAACTCTTAATTGAAGTCCAGCTATACAGCCTGGACGAGCTGAAGGCAGGAGGAGAAATATCCCGACAGAAGAGAAAGGAAAGTATCTGCAGCTCACCAAAGTCAAGGCCCAACAGACAAATTCACAAAATGAGACTATTAGGACAGGGGAGTCAAGTGACCAAATGACAGGAGACCCTAAACAGAAGAAAAATAAGCTGGAAAATAAACCTAAAAGTAAAAGGTGGAAGGGAAATAATAACAACATAGAAAAGTACTTGTTATGAGTCTTGAAAGTTAAAGTTCCGTAATAATATTTTAAGTTATTATTAAATTTAAGAAAACACTATTTTCTTTCAAGTGTCAATTCAAGACTGGCTTTTTTATATTTTAATTAACATAAACAAAAACAATACGCGATCTCTATGGAGATCACGACACTCCCAGGGAAGCAGCTTTCTCTCAGTGGGGGTGAAATTCCACGATTTTAAATGCTGCCACCTGCTTACACCATAGCTCTATCTTCTTTCGAGCTTCTTCTGCAGCCTGCCGTCGTCTTGGTCGCTGCACCATTTGGTGCATCGTAGCATCATTTGAGGTCGCTTGAAGTTCTGAAGGATACAGATGCCCTATTAACCTATTCAATAGGGAGCCGTCAGTTAACTTGACCTTTGCTGTCCTCACAGCACCATCGCGGCCTTGAAAAAGTTCCGTAGTTTTTTCATTTTTTAATAACTGGCATAAACCTGATAGTTCTTTATCTTCTAACCCTTCTGTTTCTTGTGAATGAGGAATTTAAAAAAGAGATGGGGTCAGCGCCCGTTCGGAGTCGCTGTCAGTAATGCATGTAAGAGGACGAGAGTTCACCATGTTCTCTACCTCAGAAATGATAGTCTTCAACTCACTGATAGATAGCCTAACACAACCTACGGTCCGGCTCAGACAGTTCTTAACATTGGAAAAAAGTCGCTCATAAAACCCACCTGTCCAGGGGCCTAGTTCTTGAATTAATTTCCANAAATAAAAATAGCTGCTCTTCTCTCTACTGATCGCAATTTAGAATCTTTCTTCGTTCCTACATTGATAGGCTTACGTTTAACAGTTAAAGGATTTGTTTCATTAGCCTTAACTCGTTTTCTACGTCTATTTTCAATCACAATAAAATCATTTAGGGTAGGTGAGTCAAGGGGGTGTGGTCGAGAAACAGATGATTTTTTATCAAACGGGAGGTATAAGAGATGGCAAATCCCTGGGCTCAGTAGCAGAAGGGGAAAGATTATCAGTAGAGGCAGTAACAAGAGTGGGGGTCACTGTTGCGTACCTCCCCGTCACGTCAGCCTCAGTACTGGGCTGTCCAGCAGCTAGCCTTAATGATGTGTTATTATATGACACATGTTTCTTTACAGCAGTAGCAGTAGCGTAATTTTTCTTTACGAAAGATTCGGGTGTTAACTCTTTGTTTTCAAGTTGATCAATTTTTGATTTAAGGATACAGTTTTCAACTGTCAATTTTTTAACTTCATTGGTTTAAGAGTCAACCTTACTACATAATTCATTTAATAANATAAAAGTGACATACCTTTCACTAAAGTTTTATTTTCTAGTTTCAAAAAGTCTTCAGCTTCCTTCGTTATTCGGAGAATATGAGTTTTGACAGGACCCATTGCCTTTCTAATAATTTTAATAATCGTAGACATTCTTCAAGTCTGCTACCACACTTTTTTCCGTGGATTTTACAAAAGATCTGCTACCACTTGTTATGAGTCTTGAAAGTTAAAGTTCCGTAATAGTATTTTAAGTTATTATTAAATTTAAGAAAACACTATTTTCTTTCAAGTGTCAATTCAAGACTGGCTTTTTTATATTTAAATTAACATAAACAAAAACAATACGCGATCTCTATGGAGATCACGACAGTACTACCCAAAAATAAATAGTAAGGACTTTGGTCAACCCGGTTGTTTAGGCTCCGCCTGTTCTTGCATTTTTATTTGTTAATCTATTGTATGTATGTTTTCTAGCTTATAAAACTTATTTATTACTATACCTTAATTTGTTCTTAAAAATAATTTGCACTATTAAAACTAATTTGCACTATTCACTACACTTATCCACGATCTTCAATCCAAGGAAACAAGTTTAGCATTTGCCTGATGCTCGACGTAAATATACAATAACAATAATAAAGAGAAGGTTGCAACCAGGTTTCCTAGGGGCTCCTTCCTCTATCCAGCACGTACTCCATCATCGACCCACCGGGTGTACCCTCCACCACACCGCGCTAACCTGGGACTCAGCTACGACTAGCGGTTTCCAATCAAGCACTTTCAGTGCTGATTTCAGTAAGCTAGACGGTCGGAAACCTGGTAACCAAAGATGGTTCCCATTTTGTATATGCCGACGTGAGTACGTGTTTATAATTTAGCTCTTAATTCATTATTTATTTATACTTCTTTAGCGACCGGCACCTTTCTAACTTACTTCATTAGACCTAATACTTCTGTGTTAACACTTTTCTACGTGTCTGAGTATAGTTTTGGAGGTTTACTGTCTCAGCGCTGCGCAGCCAAGCCACGAGTTGGATATCCCGAAGTCTTCACCGCTCATCCCTACGGCTCAGACAGTGTCAACGTACCATAAATACCATTTAGATTAGAAATAGAGTGACCTGGCCCGTTACTCCTATAGAATATGTGTTTTGTTTATTTATTATCATCTTTTTCTTACTCTGTTTCTCTGTGTGTCAGTCGCTACATTAATTCACTGAACTAATTTTATATTTCAAACTTTATAATTAATATTATTGCTGTTAACCAACCCTTACTAATTGCTTATTATATAATTATTGCACTATTTACTTATTATTTTTATTTAATTTATTATCAGCCTTAGTTTCTAACAGCTTTAGCTGTCTACAGGGATTCTCTCCTATGGAGTGTTTGGTTCCCTATTCGGTACCCATATCCGAGTCCATCTCCTATGGGCCAAAAAACCAAAAAATGTTTCTCAAAAGTGAAAGTGAATATATCTTGTGTAAAAAACAGTGTTAATGTGTTCTTATTTGCTAACACTAGTGTTTTGTGCTGAGCGATACATTGTATTATAGTCGTGTGTTGTATCTTCACTTCCATTTAATTTTAAATAGCGTTTTAAAGTGAATTTAAAGCTAACAATATTTGATAGCTAGTTTGTTATTGATAGCTTTTTTTGTTTTTGCAGCTCTCCAGAGTTTGTCACCAAAAAATACCAACCTCAACGAACTATTCAAAGAGTCTTTTCCTGATGAGCCGATCCTTTTGATTATCTCAGCGGGTGCTGATCCGTCTGAAGAGCTTAATTCTCTAGCTCGTGTTAAATCTATGAAATGCACTGAGGTAACTTTTGTCTTAAAAGCAAAGGAATGTTAATCGAGATTATTTTGTTTTTTAACAAGAGTAGCAGATTTGTTTTTGTTTAACTGTCTCTAGATTTAAAATCATTTTTGTTTTCCAGATAAGTTTGGGTGAGATTGAAATACAAGATATGGCAAATCAGCTCGTGGCCGCGGCTAAAACCGGAACATGGCTCCTTATGAAAAATCTGCATTTGATGACATCGTGGATTCCCATTCTTGAGAAGGAGTTCAAATCTATGTCGTTTTACCATGAAAATTTTAGACTTTGGTTGACAACGGAGCAGCACGATCACTTCTCACCTCTGTTACTTAACATGTGTTTAAAAGTTACGTATGAGGTAAGCTCCTACTTCAAAGATAGATAGTTTTTGAAATATGTGGGCCTTCACAGCTTTTGATTAAGCTTTTGATTAAATCTAATTTGGATTAGAAGATTTAAGTCAATGTATCGAGTTTGCCGAGAATTGTTTTTGAAGGTAAAATACTGTATCCTCGCAATAGTCGGTTTCCTAAGGTGAACCTTCATTAAAAACTTTAAACTTCTCATCAATGATGAAGATAAGACAGGGGGAAAAAATCAAGTAATACAATTAAGCAATTGTATGATAGCTTATAATCATTCAGGCATATCCAAACAATTTTTTAAACCAAAATATCCTTATTTTCAGGCTCCTCAAGGAATCAAACATAACTTGGAAAGAACGTATAATATGTGGTTGGTAAACAGTGAACAAATTTCAAAAAGTGAAGAAGGTGGTAAAATGTTACTCGCTTTAGCATGGTTCCACGCGGTGCTGCAAGAAAGGAGATCGTACATTCCCCAAGGCTGGGCCAAATATTATGAATTTAATGACTCCGATTTCTCAGCAGCGCTTACTATGCTTAAGAACATTTTTAAATCCGGTAAATATCCGTAATATTTATTGTGTTCATATTAGTTTTAGAAGTGTTACTATAACACTATAATAATTGTAATTATTTATTATAACATATATTTTAAGTACCATGAGTAATCATCAACTGATTTATTAATTATTCTACTTTTTAGGTTATGACAACGATCTTAACATAAAATATATTCAAGGTTTGTGTGAGCAAGCTATTTACGGAGGAAGAATAGACAACGTTTATGATCATCAAGTACTATTGGCTTATTTAAAATCAATCTTTAATAAACATGTTTTTAGCTCAAGTAATAACGCAAAACCATTAGCTCCTGGCGTACTGATACCTTCTGTCCACGGAAGAGAAGTAAGTAGATAATCTATCTTTTCCAGGAATGACTACGTCTTGATGGTTGTAAGGTTCGTCTTTTAGCTCCAAATACAGGGGTATCTTTAGGGGAATTCATAATATCAAGTACGTCATAATGCCTACTCTCAACTTAAGCTCTTTCTACCTACATCCAGGCCCATTTTCGAATGGGCAATTGGCTCCATAAATCTTGTGAATATTGCATTAAATTACCTGTACACTTGCTCCTGTAGCTCTATTTAACCAGGCGTTACAAGCTATGAAATGAAAAATTGTATTTAAAAAAATAAAAATAAGACATAATTTTGATCCTCCATAGTAGTAGTAGTAGTAGTTACCTAGTACTTCCTACTAGACGGGTAGGACGAACCACTTGTTAGAACCTCGCAATCAGGCCTACAGTGGACCCATTTTACCTGCCCCGTGGTGGAGAGTTCAAGTTACTTCACACATCATACATTTGTACATTGTACCGCCGAAGCGAGTATGATGTGGTCATTAGTAAGCTATATGAGCGTACGTCAAAGTGCAAGGGAATCGAACCCACGACCTCGAGTTGCCTCGACTCAGAGATAGCTATGCGTGGTGTCTTTAGCACCTCGGCCATCCTGGCTCCC
>KZ653151.1:42318-57185 GCA_001010745.2 Gerris buenoi | reverse complement strand
ATATTGTGAGAACAATACTTTGTTGTTTTGCTTCTTATAGTATAGGACGGAGGAGGGAAGGGAAGACAGTGCAGTGTATAGGTTTGGTTGCTTTTGTTTTGGGTTGTAAATGTATTGTTAGCGCACCTGTGGTCGCTATTCTCGTATTCCCAGACTCTTTTTGCCCACAACTACCTCGTTTTTTCACGTATTAGCCACAAATAATACTTCCATTCCTCCCCACTCTTCTTCTTCGCTTGGTGTTCGCGTTGTAGCCTATGCCAAATTCAGTTTTTTTTAGGTTCTATTTCATCATTTCTTTCTCTCTCTCTCTCTTCTCCCCCTTCCCTACAGTTCTAAACAAAAATTTTAATTAAGTTACACCTGTATATTTTATACATACGTAAACGTTACCACAAAAGAGAAATAGTATTTTTTTATAATTCGTTATAAAAGTATTTATAGTTATATTGCAAAGGATTATGATAAATGTAAATAAGTTGATTTAATAAAAAAAATAAAGATGAAAAGTTTTTTTGTCAAGCAAAATAATATATAACAGTATGTTAAGAAAGAGAAAAGAGTTTAAAAGGATTTAATAGGATATATTGGGCTATATCAGCACTAAATCTTTATCTTTTAAGAGTACATAAAGACTTCTTCTATCTTCTTTAAAAGCTGGATAAATCCTCTTTATGTCATCGTGTCTCTATTCCTCACCTATGATGTGTATGAAAAAAAAAAAAAATAGAAATTATAAATTGTTCCTAGTAATTCTCCATTTCTGTTGGGTTTAATAAGGCATTAAAAAGCTTACTTTAGCAATATTTGCACCCCTCCTTGGGTTATTCTCTAAAGAATATTTAGGCTAAGATGTCTGATTATGGGGAAAACAGTGAGACAAGGTGTGTCAGGGGTCAGAAAAGGTGATGTATTGACGGAAAAGCGTTCAAAAGCAAAAGTGATGTAATTAAGAGAAGAGTTAGAATAGGTGAAAAAAAAAAATAATAAAATAAAATAAATAAAGGGAAGAGTGTACAAAGAAAAAAGCTGATGAAATGGAAGGAAAAGAGTGTAGAGAGGAATAAAAAAAAGTAGTAATCTATGTATTTTGTTTCGTGGGTCCGTTTAAGTTGCGTTATCTCGTATGTGTATGTTCGTAAGTGGATTAAGTACTGAAATATTACGTCACAATTTGTAAGTATAATTATTCGTTAGTTAAAGTATTTTTGGATGTCATAAGTTTGTAAATTTCTAGTTCTGGAAGTATGTCGAGTCTTGGTCCTTTCTGTTCTTAGAGCAATAATTACATTGACTAGTCGATTGTAGTTGCATGTCCGTGTGTTCAAATGTGATTGGTGTAGTTCTTAGAGTAAGTGTTCTTTGTACCTAGTTTAAGTTTAGTTAGTTTAGTTTAGTTAAATTTAGTTCCTGTTACCTAGTTTCTTAAGTTCTGTCGTGGCGTCCTGTCGTTCCTATGCATACTTGATCGCTGTCTGTTGCATGTTAGTTTGTAAATTCCACTATTTTGGTATCTATGATACAAACACATTTTCAACAAATTCGGCATTAAGACAACAAACAACACAGGAAACAACTGACTAACAAAATGATGGACAACTTATCTGACGACAATTGTGGAATTTGCAAACTAACATGAAACGACTTCGACTAAGTATACATAGGAAGGACAAGAAAAGTGGTTATGGCATGATGTAGGTTAATTCTTATTGTAAAAATGAAATAAAATATCTTATTTATAGAAAACTATATAATATAAATATATATTTCCTCTGGGTCTTTTCTGGGTTAAAATTAATAATTTGTTTTCTTCTCCTTTTCCTTTAATTAATGATGACTTAATTAATTATTAATGTTATTGGTAGTACATTGAATTCAGTAAAAGTAAACTTAGAAGAAAATCTTTTGGGTTCTTTAATGCAATTATTATAATACTTTTGTGGATTATAATAGTTGGTTCTATATCAAGTTGGATTATAATAGGAGGATCAAGGTTGGGGAAGCCAATCCCCTTGTTAAAATGCAATAATTTAATACGGATTCAACAAGGCCATGATAAAGTAATTACTTCTTTCTAAATGTTGAATTCTTGGAAAAATCTCTGATTCTGGTAAAACTGTAACTGGTTTTTCGTATTCGTTTTACCATCCAGTTTACATGTTCTTTCCATTTTAAATTATTGTCTTTTATTACCCCTCAATAATTCTACATATAGAACGTACAAACATACACGTACATACGAACGTACATATATGTTTCGTTACAATTACAGTTCGTATTTTATACACATTATTCGTGCACATTGTTTCCGTTGTATTTTAACTTGTAAGTAACTTGTTGGTTGTCCCCGGGAGTCAAGCAAAAATCATATGTATTTTGTTAAATTTAATGCAATAAGGCTGTTAAAAACTAATAGAATATTGTATCAAATCTACATACATATGTTCTATTTCATGGAGAATAAGTAAATAGATGGTGCACCCCTGGATATCCATCCATCCCATCTTTCTGCCATTTGTCATAACCAGATGGTGGGCGACTTCGTGGGTTGCAGATCAAATGGCGCTATCGAGAGGTCGAATCGGGATACAGTCTTGTGAATTCTTAGACTTGTAGTTGTCCTTTCACATCACGACTGAAGCGTTACCCTTGTAAGCGGGAGCTCCAACATATTTGGGTCCTCTCGTAGTTTACGAAGAGCCTTGATCTCCAGTTTTGCGATGTTCTAGATAGTAATCTAGGTTTCTTTGTTGGTGGTTCCAACAAAGAGTTTCCTTCGATTTTTCCACCGCAGCTATAGCTGCGGTGGATGAGGCAAGATACATCTTGGCGGATTTCCTCTGCGACGATACCCCACACCCAAGAAGCTAGGACGGAAGACCAGCGGACTGCTTATCTCACATACATCGAAAGTACGACGGATAAGATAACCAGGGTTCTCAAAAAACACGGCATCGGGACCACTTTTAACACTCACATGACGACCAAAAGCCTCCTGAAATCGCCAAAAGACCACATTCATCTCAAAACGTGTGGTATCTACCAAATCCCTCTCAGTCAAGGCAAAAACTACATCACACGTAAGAGTAGTGAAAAGCAAAGATCATAGATCAGCATTATATCAGCATTCTGACGAAACCGGCCATCTGATAAAATTTGAGGACATTCGGGTACTCGGATCTATCAACAGGTATCAAAGCATGTAAAAGAGGCTATTAGGGAGGGTAAAAGGATCGAGAAACAACCCGGAGAACTTAAACATTCTCAGGACGGGATGCAAATTCACATTTTCTTACCAGAACCTGAAAATTTACTTCTAAAAACAAACATCCAAAAATGCGACTTCGTGTTTATAATATTTACTTACTTCTTATGATATACAAGTTCGAAATTTTTTTTTTCGCGCACTTTCCCCCCTCCACCGAAGAGTGCCGCTATGGTGACAAAGGATACCTCGAGTAAAGGAACCCTTGGAAATCCAATTTACAATTTACCGTCTAGAAAACCAGTTCAGTTACGCCGTTCTTTTCTCCAATCGTCAGTATACCTTGGGTTTGCTTGGAGTCAATATCGCGATGCTCCACATCCACACCCCTAAAGAAGCTTCCAGTATTGGAAGCGAAACGTCAGATTTCAACCCCTCTGTGACGCGAATTTTACCAAAAATGAAGTTATTGGTTAGAATAGTAAAAGCTTAAATATGTATACGAATAACAATATTAAAATATACAATAAAGATATAAATGAAGCCGAAACATAAAAGTTATTAAATTACCACTATTTTTGGAGTAAAAAGGAAATATAATTAAAATAAAGTAGTATTGTAAAAATATATTTATTAAATGGAATATAAAAAATAAAATAGAAAGTAGTGAGGTTTGTTTCCTAGTATGGAAATTTAATTGATAGTAGGTTCTATAGGAAAAGATTTGAAGCTTATTTTTGCAATATTTCGACCCTGAAAAAAATCGAAATTTAAAAAAGGAAGGGGTTGGTGCTATATCTGAGATCTAAGGGAGAACCCGTGTAACCATAAGTAGAAAAAAAGAAAAACTTCATTCTCTTAGTGCACTATACATATGAAGTACCTTTGAAGTCTCGTCAGGAAATTCTCAAGTTCAAGGGATGCGTGCACGGGTTTAAGTTAGCAAAGTCGCTTTTTTTCGCTAAAATTGATTCAAAATTGGGATTTTTGCCCCCTACAGACAAAATATCGGTAGCTAAAAAGAAAAATAGAAACTTTTATTCTTGTCGATTTTATACTGAAACTTCCCAGAGAGTCCAGTCCAGAAATTCTCAAGTCTAAGGGGTGCGTCCAAAAAGGGTTTAGGGCCCAAAGTTGTGTTTTTATTGCCAAAACTGGACCAAAAATGTCGCCCCCCCCCCCACCTACGGGCTAATGGTGGTAGGCTTACCTACCGAAGAAAGGTTTATTTTAGGCGAATATATATTAAACTCCCCTGTGAGTCTCGATTGGATTTAGAGGGATGAAACTTCGCATTATTGCTCGCTCAAATGAACAGAGACCGAATTTCAACGTTCTACGACCAGCGGCTTGATTTGCCGTTTGCGGTCATCTATTCTAAAATTGCGGTCAGATCTGAGGGATAGAAAATTGTATTTGATCTTCTCTTGAACCTTCTTTTATTATGTGTAAAGTCCCTTCCTTAGTTTCTTTTGAACTTCACCTTCAGTCCTTTATCTGTATTTTTTTTCCTGTGGTCCACACTTCTTCTCCTTTCTTTTTATCCATCCTGGTACTACTATCATTAAGTACTACTATCATTTGCAGAACACTGCCTCTATCTTTAGACTTATACTTGGTTTTGGTAATGTAAATTTAGTTTTATCTGTCCTAAAAACATAGGCGCACCGTTTATGTTTATCATACTGTTACGTATGCAAAACTTTTTAAACAAATCCGCAGTAAACTGTATCCCGTTATCCAGAACGATGCTTTGGGACAACTCAAAACTGGCAAATGTGTCCTCTATTCTAACATACTGATTGTTTGAGCCATAGTAATATAGTAATAGTATTAGTAAAATAAATGTATAACAATTTAGTTTTTGCGTCAACTAACACGAGCCAATATTTTCCCTCGAATGGACCAGCATAATCAACATGTTGTCCATGGTTCAGCAGGGACAGATCATGAACACAATGAAATTTCTGGATAGCCCTGTTACCTTGGCATGCCTTGCACAACTTAACGAAACTATCTATCTCTGAGTCTATTTCAGACCAACAATTATTCTTACTTGAAAATGATCGTACAGCCGATATTCTTAGTGCTCTTCATGTAATATTTTAAGCACTTACTTTAGTAAAACTTTGGATATTACAATTCTGTATTTCCATAGTAACGAAGTTTTATTCAAACAAAAGATCATCTATTTTGTCATAAAACACTGCAAAATCCCCGGAGCACTGTTTGTTTTCTGGCCACCTACGTTCTAGATATCCTATTATATTAAGTAATGTTGTGTTATTTAATTTTCCCTTTTTGTGACTGTTTTCTTGTTAAGCCTAAATAATCTGTTCTCTCCAAAACAATCTTACACCGAAATTTAACTGCTACTTTTCAAAGTATAATAGAAAACTTTTTATGTTTATCTAATGTCAACACCACAATTTATCCAAACGTAAAATAAAAACAGCAACCGAAGAAACTACAAAAAATCTTGGATATACTGATCCCAAAGTACTAAACAATTTAACATAGCTCCACAAAAAGCTGGGTTGTTATTTTCTTATAGCTTTATTCAGATTCTCAAAGTAACTAGGATGATTCCATCGACTGCAACATCTAATAAACCTTCTATTAATTTACTATGTGATTTTATAACACTGACCAATGTTTTCTAAAACTAGTACGTACAACAATAAAATATTAATATTAAAGTATGTAACTTACATGAATTCTTCGGTGATGTTTAATATTGTTGTACTCACCTGTAACAAACAAAATTAAATTTAAAAAAAAATAGAAAAAATAAAGAATAATGTTAAATCAAATCAATAAATCAAATATATACATCATTCTGATATATATACAGTCAAAACAATCCTTGCTTAACTTTTCTACACACTTGAATTCAAATGCAATCCAACACCGATAAAATAATCATTCATATGCGCATCTATTTATCAAGACAATTTTATGTTGTATCAATTTTAAAGCAAGTAAACAAATATAATACATATATGAGCAAAAATATATTATAATTGGTTTCGTTTTTGTACTAATACATCTATTAGCCATGTGTCCTTAAAAATTGCGCTGTTCGTGTACTCCCTCTCACCTATTTTTTTTTTTTTTTTTTTTTTTAAAAAAAAAAAAGAAAAAATCATAATTTATTCTTTGCCCAAAAAGAACAAAAAAACTGTTTTCAGGCATTTTTAGTCCCCCCATCACTATACCCACTCCCCCCCCTACTCGGNNNCAATCTGGTTTAAAGGAATGGGCTACAGAATTAATTGTGAAGAGATCTGTAGAAATTGTAATAAGTTGGCGCAAGAAGATCTAATACACTTTTTATTATATTGCCCGGCTTATGATTCGCTACGTAGTCAATATTTCACTAACCAGTCGTTTTGTTCCAATTCATCCAATGCAAAGAATGTGCTAATGGAAATATTGCAACCTTCCAACTACAAAGATATCAACTGCCTATACATGTACCTAGTTGAAGCCCTCAAAATAAGAGCATTTCTCGACAACGAATAATTAAATGGATCTACACACATATATATATATATATATATATATGTGTGTGTGTGTGTGTGTTGACAATAGGACAAGTGAGAGAAGAGAATGAAGGAAAGAACATTAGAGGATTGGAAAAGAAAAGTAAAGAAATAAGATCTTTGGGATTATATTGTAGGGAAGAGGAGGGGGGTTGGATTTATCTGAAAGTTTAAAGCATTTGCTAGGTTTCTTTAAAAGGTAAGGTTGGTAAATCCCTTTTGGGCTGGAGGACTCTCTGTAGACTAGGAGCTGTCTCCTGTTCGAGGGGGATTAGTTGGCTATCGCTCGGTTCGCTTCTTAGCACCCTGCTCCATACCCAACGCACCCTCCCTCAAAAGAAAAGCGAACAGAGAAAAAAAACTCCGACAAGTATCCTCGTGTTAAAAATAAATAAATACGGTCAGAAGTGGGATAGGAAAAAGATTTAGTGGCCTTCTGCGGATTGGACGGAATCCTTGGCAAGTTAAATGTGCACGCTCTGTTCTGTATGTAATGAAGAGACGTGCGTAAATTACGTGTTTCTACAATACACCCAGTCTTAGATACAAGTTTTAACATTTGTGAGCATTATTTATTTGATTTAAAAAAATAATAGTAATAAAGAAACACTCAATATTTCATCCTTAATTTGTTATACAGACTTGTTCAATGCTCGGGAATTATATTCATAAACAGTAAAGTCCAATGTCATTGGCGGTCCCCTGACTTCTAGACTGCGACTCTACAAAGTCAGTTGACACAGATATTGATGCGTATACTTTTAAGGTACCACGATATTAGAGAAAAAACAATTCTATAAGGGTTATTAAGCAATGTCAATACATTGCTTTTTTACACATTTATTTTAAAAGGTTCCAATAGAAGTACATATACGTATAAGTCTAAGAGAAATAGGATAGAGCCCAGTAGAGGGATACAATATAATAACAAAATAATACAAGGAAAGCCCTTGTAAGTACCTTGTATAAGTACCTTGTATTGCTAAAGGTTTTTTTAAAAAATAAATACATTACAACATATGAAATTGGCGTGGTGTAATGGTGTGGTTAAGTGGGCCGTGAAAAAAAGCATAACAAAATATACAGGCAATTACAAACAGGTATAAAACTAAAATATACCAATAGTAAAATTAAAATATGTAGTAATTAAATTAAGTTATACTAACACGCAACTACATTTTTTCTTGAATAATACTGACATGAAATTAACACTGAACATAAAATTAATAGTTATATACTTACCCAGAATACATAAAATAAATCAGGTTTTTTTTTTTTTTTTTTTTTTTAATACAATGTTTTAGTAAAACCAAAAGCGACACCGTTATAAAGTAAGACCGTTAAAACTATTAAGGGAAGGGGGAGTACATGCAAGTTTAATATAGGAGGATGTCTGCTGCTCCTCATCTTGCACTGGATGAAATGGGAGGACTGTTCCCATGTGCGCATGTCTTAAGAAAAACATTTTTTTTTTTTTTAAATAAAAATAATTCTGTCATTCTGACTTAGTGTCATGTGTTATCGTCAATTCTGTCTCAACTATCTTTCTCTCAGATCCATGTACCTTCACTCTATCTGATTCTACATAAATATACTTCGAACATCTTCGTGTCAACACTTCCCCCTAACATTATTCGTATCAGCCCTGATGAAAATTTTCTATTAAAAGCTTAATCTTATTGATTGTTTGACTATGGAAACTTTATAACCGTGATTGCTTCATTATGTGAAGTCATATTAAGAAAATTATAAGGGTTTTTATTACAGAACTTAATATAACCCCTGATTTGATTGATCACATAATAGGTATCAGCTTATCTCTATACCCAAACCCGTTTTTGTACGCAATACGCTATATGTTAAACAGTCTCAATCTCCTTGACATAAGCATCGCAGTCCAAAATTGTAATCAGCAAACGTTGAATCATCGAGATGAAGGCTGCCAGCTTGAGGCCCCAAGAGAGTGTTGAAGACTCCGCATCTGGTGCACTAGGCTTCAGATGGATTTCATATCTCAACGTGTCCGATGTTCTCATGACACTTAGTTTCATAAAATTAAAATACAACCACTAATATTACTCAATCAAAATAGAAAACAAATATTAAGATATCTAACAAAATTATGAAGTTGCTCAGAAGTCCTTGTCAATATAGAAGAAACATCATCTATGTTAAGGAGTCTAANATAATCTCTTTTCATTTTGCTGTGTTCTGATAAATAAATTTAAAAAGATTAAAATTGCGGGGGAATAATATATCTACGATTTTCATTGAAATTATAAATAAAAATTATAAGTTTAAAGGCTTTCATTCTTTCTGTAGAAAAAATATCCTGTTATTAAATGTTTTTTTAATGGAATTTTATTTCGAAGAACTTATTATTTTTAACTTATTTCCTTCCTCCGTATTTTTAATAAATGCAATTATAATTTAATTGTATTATTATACTGAAACGCAACAATAAAAACAAAATTAATTAAAAAAAAAGCACCTATATTTATTCAATTTAAAATGTAATTTTTAGATTTGTATTGGAACCTGTTTTTACCTTCTCAATAAATGTTACATCGAAAGCATCGAGAGGATTGATCAATGCTAGCAAGTTGATTTTGAGCATTGTATTACTCTTTACATTTTAGGTTTTCGAAAACATCTCGTTACTCTTATTTGTTAAAAACAAACTCTTCTTTTTTTTCAGCTATCGCACATACTTAAAAAAAAAAGAATCTCGTCTCGCAATTGCCCTGTCGCAAACTAAAAGTCTTGTGGGAAATGAAACTGCAGAAAGCAATTATGATGATAGTTTAGCCAAGAAATAGAAAGTTATTAAGATGATAGCTTGTGAAAATGGTATCGTATCTTTGGCGATGGAATATCCCAAAGAAACTAGTACAATTAATAAGAGGACAACCATTGTGTTTACAAACTGAAGTTTCTCTATCTTTGAGGTAAGAAATTTCGTCATCGTAACCTCGCAAGTATTCTTATCGAGTCAAGAGAAGCTAGAATAATCACTCGCAAAAATAATTTGGTGTATTTAATTAGTAAGAAAAATTATAGGAAAAAAAAATACCATTAAATAAGCAGTCATTAATTTTTTTTTATTAGTAAGACCTTTTTGATACCGGTATACAATAACGTAATTTTTTGTTGCAAATTGCAGATAGCATAGTAATTAAGATGTTGTTCAAAAGTCAAAAACTAGAGATAAATATAGACATGACATAGAATTTCACTTTAGGTCGTTTTTCTATTATTTTCAATACCGGTTATGGTTTATTAGATTTAAATATAAATATTTTGAAAGGTGGAAGCAAAAGGGGAATCTTCAGTTTAGTGTTACGATAACGAATGGAAAACATAACTGCGGGATGCCAAGCTTTAACCTCCAGTCTTCCCGCATAGCAAGATGCCCCCATCCTTCTTTCCTCCCTAGTCCTAACATCAAAAAACTAATTTTCCTCGGTTGTGCAGATTCAAGAGAGCAGCGACGTCAAATTAGGCAAGGCTTTGATGAATTATTCCCAGGATTAACTTTCAGCTCATCTCCTAGCTCTCGGAGGAATATAGGGAAAACCCCCACTATCCTTCGGTTCCTCTACAAGAGAGGTTAATGAAAAATCAATAAAGGCTTTAATTAGTTGAGGCCAAGAACGTCACTTAGACTCTCCTAGGCTCTTTAATAGCTATAATTTGACCGTCTTGTTTCATTTTATGCAAGATCAGCCGAACGAAATGTATATATAAATCACTTAGGAATTCCTTTTTTCTCTCCTTCACCCAAATATTTTTTTATATTAGAATTCTCAGAGAAACTCTGTCAGATTTTGCTACGGAATGAGATATTATCATTATATTTATTATTACATCTTTTCAACTGCTCAAATTATTATTTTTTTCAAAATTTCTATATTTGAATTTTTTAAGTAATTGCACTTTTTATTTTTTACATTGTATTTGAGTATCTATAAGCTTATAATTATTATATGTATTTCCCGAAGATGAGAAATTCTGTAAATGGCTTTTTATTTATCTTGGGAAGAAGACAAGGTTTTTCTTAATGAATGACACAATAAAGGTAAGCTGTTTATCAAATAAAAGAAAGTAAAACATTTAAATTACAGACATTTTTGCAAAGTAGTCGAATAAAAGGCATGAAGGAAATAATTCATTGGAATGAGTATGAGATAATAAGATAAAAGGAAACCCCCGTTTCCTACTGAGTGAATAGAAGTTACAGTTAAAAGAAGGGTCACACTAAACTATTCCGAAGATACTTTCTGAACACATTTTCTGAGGCACACTTTTCTTTTAGTGTAGACCAAGACAAAAATACTGTTGATCGAGTCTAGTTCGTCTCTATCACCACCAATGAAGCAACATCGATATAAGCAGGATGTTATGGGTGGTGCTCAAGCAGCCATGAAGTAATCTAATTTGATTTAAAGAGATACAGAAATTAGGGAGCCGAGCGTCTTAAGGTGCTCCGCTCAGCTATCAATAAGTCGAGGCAACTCGAGGTCGTGGGTTCGATCCCGTGCCATGATACTCTGCATTGCATCAATGAATCGCGGACGGTGCAGGGCGAGGGACACCCTTTATAGGGACTCTTCCCCCACGCTTTGGCGCACGCTGATATAGCTTACTAATGACCACACCATACTCGCTTCGGCGGTACAATGTACAAATGCATAATGTGTGAAGTAGCTGGAACTCTCCACCACGGGGCGAAAAAAGGGTTTAAGTGGTGGCCTAATTGCAAGGTTCGAACAAGTGGTTCGTCCTACCCGTTCTAGTAGGAAGTACTAGACTACTACTACAACTCCAGAAATTACAAATATTCAAAATAAAAATATAAGAATAAACTTGGAGGCCTAAGTAACGCGAGAAGACTAAGAGAGGCAATGAGTAGTGATCAAATTAGAGATAAAAACTAAATAGAGTGGTCAACAAAGAACGAGGAATTAACAAGTGACCTACCAGAAGCGTTATAAAAATAATTTCTTTTTACACAGCTAGATAAGAAAGTTTAAAGAGCGAAAGAAATGCCAACTAAGAAAGTGGCCCACCAAGAGCAGTGTTAAATTTTTAAATCGGAAGAAATTCTACATCCCTAGAGAAATTGCTGAGAAGGGAGCGTACTGATACTATTATTTGTAACACAATTGCCTTGAGAGTTAACATAAGATTCTTGAATAGAATCTCAGTAGTTGCTTCAGGAATAGCTAAAATATTTTTTTATTTACAACCAGTAAAAGACCTAGTCGAAGGCAAACACACCAGAACTCTGAAAGCTCTTAAATCGTTCCAAAAAAGAATTTAACATTTAAAGGTTAAGGAGGTTAAGAGGATAAATAAAGTTACGTTCCAGTTTCTTTTCAAAATAACTAAATGTTTAATATCATGTAATGTGGTTGACTATCATACTCACGAGGGAAGAAAACTAATTTATTCATATATATTTTAAACATGCTTTAGAACGAAATCTAGGTATATTTATAAAATCCAAATACCATTAACGTATCACGATATCTCTAAAACCACTGGACCTATCACCATGAAATGTTGTATATAGTTTTCTTAGCCCCTAGGACGCGGAGAACTCTTTTTAAGATCTGCCATCTTAATTCAAGATTGGAAGGGGTTTCCAATAGGCTGGACCATATTGAATCAAGTTGGTGGATGGTGACCATTTATACGCAACATGTGAAATGACGAATTACACTAAAATATTGGAATTTAAAATTTAGCCCATGTCAAAGACAGCTTAATTAAAAAGGTTTAACAAAGAGTCATCTTTTATCGCGGCTGTATACCTACTTATTTAAACCATATCCCTTCTCTAACTAATTGTCACGACTTTTTATATTTTTTTAACACTAAAATAAAATCAATACACGTTGTATGGTAATTTCTAAAATAATATTTTTGTCTACTAATAGGAAAGGGGGCGGGGCGTTGAGCAGAAATTCTCTATTTTATCCAAAGAGTGAAAATATAAAGATGCTCCTTTAGTAGACGGAATAAATTTGTAATTAAGGATTCATGCAAATTATAATTGAACCGTAGGATGGTGAAATAAGGGAAAGGGAGAAATTTATGACATCATGATACTCTCGCTAAGAAAAATTATTATAATGCGTCTTAACAGTAGTTTATTAACCCATCAAATTAATAAATACATTAAAAATAACCCACTCACTACCAAAGAACGGTAATCCATCTAGTGAATTATAATGGGATATATTTAACAGATGTAATGCAAGATTAGGGTATTGTTGGGTTTTAGATTTTAATTCCCCGCCTCCTCGAAGGCTGCACTCATCTCTCGCCTCCCATAACCTCACTATTCCCTTCCTTCCGCTTACGCCGCCTCTCACCTTTCCTGAACCGGTACCTCTTCCTCTATTAGTTTTACCTAGTGAAGTTCACTTTATTGTAAACCAGTGTTAAATTAAGTTTAAATTTAAAGTGCCAGACTATTATTTGTGTGGTGTCACGNGGGGGGGGGTCAACATAATAATTATACCTTTATACATGATTTTCGGAAAAATTTAATAGCTTAAGTGCCAAAATCGGTTAGGAAATCACTTGAGCAAACATGGGGTAAGAGTATCTTAAAAATACACCTTTTGGGTAAAA
Source organism: Gerris buenoi (assembly GCA_001010745.2). Lineage (NCBI taxonomy): Eukaryota > Metazoa > Arthropoda > Insecta > Hemiptera > Gerridae > Gerris > Gerris buenoi. The sequence goes on along the minus strand of KZ653151.1, from coordinate 43,793 downwards.
AGAGGTACTTAATGCCGAAAAAAGTTTGGGTTAAGATTTTTTTCATCATGAGGTGAGTTGGTTTTATTTGGTGGGTACTCGAGGTATATTATATTGTAAAGGAAAATAAATTCGGTAAAAGACTTTACTGAGCAAGATAGGATATAGAGCGGCAACTTAACGGGGGGTTAAGCCGCGTTTACACGATACAAGCTGACTTGGACCAAATCAGTTTTGACTCTATTTTGACGCTACTTGGATCGTGTAAACAGGTTATTAAAGTCAACTTGGGCAACCAAGTTGAGTTGGACGTTATTTAATGGCACAGTCAAATTAATCAAATTCGGATGCCATGGCTCTTAGAGACAGTGGCCATTACTAGTGAATTATAATGGGATATATTTAACAGATGTAATGCAAGATTAGGGTATTGTTGGGTTTCAGATTTTAATTCCCCGCCTCCTCGAAGGCTGCACTCATCTCTCGCCTCCCATAACCTCACTATTCCCTTCCTTCCGCTTACGCCGCCTCTCACCTTTCCTGAACCGGTACCTCTTCCTCTATTAGTTTTACCTAGTGAAGTTCACTTTATTGTAAACCAGTGTTAAATTAAGTTTAAATTTAAAGTGCCAGACTATTATTTGTGTGGTGTCACGTCATCCGACTCCATCAGCCACCGGGAAATATGCGTACCTGATGAAGATAATATTAAGTTTTAAAATATCTTGTGGAGATACTCCTAGGAAGACCATCCTCGCGTGAGAAACCCTACACCTACTTGCTTACGATAAATCTCACTCGGCATCTTGTCACAGCCGGAGGAATCTACTTTGATGACGTCATCTCTGGCACCCTCTCTTAAAGAAGCTCTTCAGTTACAGTTAGATCTTACCTCTGTTTTTTTCTAAAGATAAATATGAACTCAGATAGTGGAGTAGTAAAAGTAAATCTCATCTCTTAACTGTACCGCATGAACATGTCCAGACACTTCTGGTATTTACATCAGAAAAATATAACTATACCAAAGTACTCAGTCTCCAATGGAGCCCCTCTTTAGATGATTTTAGTAATCGTAAAGTCAATCTTTATGTTCACTCAACTAAATGAGAAATCTTATCGGATATAATATCCAAACTATATGACCCTACTGGCTGGCTCTCTCTCGTTGTTCTGACGGCAAAATGTATAATATAAAGGTTGTGGACTACAGGTTGTATTGGTTGGGATGATGCTGTTGCCGCTGACTTACAAAGCTTATAAGCTTTGTAAGTCAAAAACTTTTAATTAGGAACAGAGATGTATTTATTAATATAAGTACTAGCCGTTATGCCCGTGGTAACGGGCAGAATAATTAATATGGTTCAGAAAAAGAGCTGAGAGATAATTAGTTATTATTAAAATAGATATTTAAAGAGATATTTACTGTTTAAATAGTAAGTTTTATGCAATTATAATTAAAACATTTAAATAGGAAGTTTTGTGCTCCGATATTCGTA
>KZ653150.1:87810-102984 GCA_001010745.2 Gerris buenoi | reverse complement strand
TAGTAGTAGTAGTAGAAGTAGTAGTCTAGTTCTTCCTACTAGAACGGGTAGGACTAACCACTTGTTCGAACCTTGTAATTAGGCAATCACTTAGGCTCTTTTTACGCCCCGTGGTAGAGAGTTCCAGTTACTTCACACATCATACATTTGTACATTGTACCGCCAAAGCGAATATGGTGTGCTTAGTGAGCTATATGAGCTTGCGTCAAAGCGTGGGGCAAGAGTGCCCCATAGGGGGTGTCCCTCACCCTGCTCCGTCCTCAAACCATAGATGCAAATCACATCATCACCATCATGTCACGGATTGGACCCACTTCAATCGGACCCTATCAATGAGTGGGGGAAGAGTGCTCCATAGGGGAGGACCCTCGCCCAGCACCGTCCGTGATTCATTGATGCAATTCAGAGTATGATGGCACGGGATCGAACCCACGACCTCGAGTTGCCTCGACTTATTGATAGCTGAGCGAGTGCCTTAAGACTCTCGATCACGCTGGCTCCCTTAGATCACATAATATAACTCCGATCTATAATGAAACGGGGAATATTAAATAAAATCTATAACTTTATCATGAATTCTTAGTCCTAGTACACACTTGTATACAAAGTTCTAGCGATATTTGTACCTGAACACTGTCGAAGATAACTCGATTGTATATTACAGACAGTCGAGAAACAAATTTATGTTTATAGACACGCTTTTGGAACAAAATCTCAGAACTTCGGTCTCCTGTTTGTATTGGATGACACGAGACAGTTGATAAACATTGTTGCCCAACATTTCGTAGAGTGAAAGTTTTGGCAGACATTGTCCGCAAATATTAACTGGTTCGAATGCCGTATTGAGAAGAGACTGGTAATCAAATTAATACACCAATGGTTGATGATGTCACAATGTCATCCCAGTCTAATTAGTTTTGACTAAGTTCATTGTCCTTTATTACAACATTGCTTAGTTTCGATTGGCTGGATTTCGATGGACTTTATACTACAATTTGGATTTGGAGAGTATTGTATTCTTAGTAAGAGAATGAATAATGTATTATATAGTCCTGATTCTATTCTTAGAAGGCATTGGAACTAAATTATTTAGGCATTTCGGTTAGTTGCTAGGCCTACATAATAAAAGGAAACAGCCACTAATACTTAGCATGAGCTTCGCGCGAAGCATGAGGTGAAGGTTAGTTTAATCTTTAAACCTTCAAAATAAATTTAAATAATTATTATATATTAGGAAACCACGTTTATGTTCATTTTCGTATGACAGTGAAATTTTATAATTCATTTAATACTGGTGGTCCTAAAAGTCGACCAAGAAGTCATGAAAATCTGAGGAGTAGGCTAGTGTCGTTGTTTCGGTGTCATGTACAGTCAGTTTTTAATAAAATAGACCACTGTCAAAAAACTCAGTTTTGTTCTTTTGTTTTGATAATTTTATTTTTTATATCTTCTATATTTTTTGCAAGAGGCAACACTGTTCCTGATAAGAAATCCCTAATAATATACGATAATATCTTTATATTATTATTATTGATTTTTCATAAATAATATATTCTTTAAATCTAAATCGATTATCTTCTTTCTTAATCTATTTTTTCTTCCTCTTTATTTCTGAGTTTGATTTGTTATTTTTGATTTGTTACTTTTGATTTCCTACCCCGTTATTTGTAGCGTCCTTTGTATTTGCATCATCCCGTGGATTTGTGGATCGTACAAAAATTGTTTAGGACAGTTGTGACTATAAATCGTACCGTATAAAAACAAAAAAAACAAAAAACAGGAAAGCTAACGGATTGGAAACCTTCCTATTGTTATTCGTGAGATTTGACGTAACTCCGCATGTCATACAAACTAGAAATAGGTTTTGTCTTAGCACCCAACTGTACTAACTTCGGCAGTACTCGGAAGTTACGACTTTAAACGAAGCTAAGCCTTCAGTTTCTCCCGTGTTCATGACTTCTTGGTCGACCTTTAGTTATTAATTGGCTGAAGATGACTTTCTAGGGTCGAAACGTTTCAGATGAACATGGAATAAACTGCTATTTATATTCATATTTTAATAATTCCATCACTTTTCAACACATAACTTCCTGGAGAAGCTTTTAGGCAGTTTCTGAAACAATTAAGAAACCGGATTTCAGTTTAATCTCACTGTTACACCTTTCAGTTAATGTAAAGTAAAAGGTGGGTAAGATTTCGTTAAACGTTCCTAATACTGGTTTCATATTTTATCTCTATAGTAATATAATATGGAAAATTAAACTGTTGTTTGGGGTTTTGGCCGTCTTTAGTTTTTTTTTTTATACTTGAGCTAAAAATGAAGTTTTTTTGTGTTTGAAAAGATTCACAGTAAGCCCAAAACTCTTTGGAATTATAATTATTCGTAGCGTTTATAGTTTTATAGTCGTAGTTTAAGTTTTAAAGCGGTCTCTCGTGTATACTTTAACTTTTTATTACTACGTTTTTATTACTTGGTTTCTTGTATGTTTGTTTGTTTGTTTGTTTGCTTGTCCGGTACAAATCTTGCAATCGAATTTTAACTAACATCCCGAGTAGCTAGACATTTGAAACTTTCAGAACAGCTCAGAACACGATGNATCAACTTGCTGATATTTTGACCAAGCCGCTTCATAAGCCTAGAATGACTACACTTATGAAACAGCTTGGACTTAACAGTTTATTGAAAGAGGGAAAGTGTTGAGTTTTGTTATTCTTTCAATAATCTGTCATATGTTGACATGTTGTTTTTTTTATTGTTTGTTCAAAATCAAAAATTGTACTTTCAAATAATTATACTTAGTTTTCTTTGACTATAACTCTGCTAAGTCTTATATTTTCAAGTATTAAATGTTACTTTTTAGATAGTAGTACTTTTAGACTTTTTAGTAGATTATCTGAATACCGCATCTTCAGAAAAGCTGAAACCGGTAAATTGTTTGAAACATTTTTTGTTCCTATTTTTGTGGTAAGACATTGTTTGGTTATTGGAGAAAAAACACAATCAAGGATCTAATTGAAATTTAAAATTTTCAGATGGAGTTGTATTTCTTCCACGAGAGGCGGAGACAAAGAATAGCCAGACAGGCCCAGCGGCGAATCTTGAGGAGACAACTGAGGGATGCCTCTAATCCTTTTGACGTCCCTTTAAGTCAGTTCAGGGCCTATTACCGTCTCAAGAGGCTGTCATGTATCTGATTAACCATTTGGCTCCACTTATTTACCGTGGACGTCGTCAAAGCTATGTGCCTGTTTATCTCAGAGTCAGTACCTATTTATTTATTATTTTGTACAAGCTGATACTGAGGCGCAGTGTCTTAGTATTGCATTCAAACTAAATTAAATATGGCTAATTATAGTCTAAAGTTGAAACTGTAAGACAAAAAGTCATGCAAATATTAATATTATTTGGAATTTTCAGGTTTTGGCTGCTCTACATTTTTTTGGCACTGGCAGGTACCAGCGTCCTGCTGGCTCCTCTGTGCTTTCTTGCGTGAGCCAGAGTGTACAGTGTCGGGCCCTCAAGGAAGTAATGATATTGTGAGGTGTAACTTCAAAGAATGGCCGAAATTTCCGGGATCAGAAGAAGAAAGGAGGAGGATAAAAGCTGGGTACGTCATATATTGTAAACTTTTGTTTAATTTAGTTATATTTCATGAATTGCAAATTAATAAATATTGACATGTTACTTTAGGTTTGAAGCCGCTGGCTTTCCTGATATTTTGGGAGGAGTTGATGGTACACACTTTGCCATAGCGCTGTCTGGTTGTGGTGCTGGCAACTATAATTCATTGAAATAAATTCTTTTTATTTTCTTTATTTATTAAATCTTCTATACTGTAGCCGTGTTTCTATGCGAAAACGTCTACATTGATTTGTATTTTAATTCCTTCCTTATCCGACTCTCTTTCTCTCTCTTTTCCTTACTGTCTATCTCTTTCTCTATCTTCTCTTTTTCTATCTAACTTTTACTAATTATATTATTCTATGTATTTTAACCTTGTTTTTATAGAGTGGACGCATTCTATAAAAACATCTATCTTGTTTCCTCTTAGGCCGGGACGCTAGTCTAAGAGTACAGTTTAATTTTTAATTCAATTATCTGTTTTGCTTCTAATCCGAGGCAAAGTACAAAACCTAGTTCCTGAAGGGAAGAGGAGTAGGGCGAGCGTGTAACGGAAGAGGAGGGGAGAGGAGTCGTGAGTCAGCCACGGTGCGAGTCGAGTCGAGTCGGATTGAGGGTCCGGAAGCCGCTGCCTTGTGGCTTGTGACCTGTCTCATGATAATTTTTTAATGTGCTCCACCGCTTTGGTGATTTGAGGCGTCCTCGGCGATTACTCATTGACGTCACCGTTTTCGTCGTTTGGTGAGCTTCTCGTTTGGTAAGCTTCTCAAGTGCTGAGATCCAAAACGACTGATACTCTGGCTGGTGGTACACCTTCGTCGTCAACTTTTCTCGGCTCATTCAGCATAGACGTTCAACAGAAGAGACTCCTGACGTACGGACTCCTGACGTTCAACAGAAGAGACTCCTGACGTACGGACTCCTGACGTTCAACAGAAGAGACTCCTGCGACGATCAAGAGAATTCTTTTTTTAAATTTTATATTGGAATATTCCTTAGCTAAGGTACCTTTTTGATTTTTTTCTATATGATTCCTAAACTTGTTCGGAAATTCAGTTTTATATATAAGTTGTGTATATACCTTTTTTTTGTCTTGGCTAGAATAGCCAATTTTTTTTTACTTTCTACGGAGAATAAATTTTTTGTGTAATACTTTGGTTTTTAATTTGTTCATGTATTATATTATAATAGATCTAAGAGAACTTTTGTTTGGATATCATTTCTGTCACCATCATGTTTTTCGTTATTTTTCTTGATTCAAGTAATTTCTTTCTAGCATAAGTTCTCTCAGTTCCCTTTTGTTCACCCTATTCTTTATGGTTACAAGCAATATTATTATTTTAAAAAATAACGTGGCGCCCTCTTGCATTTTTATTTTATTTATTTTTTTGAGCAGACTATTTTATTTTTATTTTTTGGCCCACGCCCGTCTNAACGTATTGGAAATACTTTATTAGCTGTCAATTTTTAATATTTGCCAGCAGACCGTCCATAATTTGTCAACGTCTTGGAAATACTTTATTAGCTGTTAATTATTAATATTTGCCTGCAGACTAGGATCTGTCAACGTCTCGGAAATACTTCTGATTAGCTGTCTTGCCAATAGACGTGATATCACCGTCGATTTTTTGAGGTATCTGAACCGAATTTAGCACACATATTTTGACATCTCCTTGGTAAAAAATACTGACATAGTTTCATCCCATAATACTCACTTATATTCAAGATGGCGGCCATTTATGTGCTACGGGCTATGGTACGACGGATAAGATAAGCAGGATTCTTCGAAAACACGCCATCGGGACCCCTTTCAACGCTCATTATGTGTAAGGGATTTTGATGGATTTAAACATTTTAAAGTAGATGCATCTAGAGCAGAACCCACATAGATGGTTCAATTCTGACCCGGGTCGTGTTTGGGCATGCAGATGCATCTAGAGCAGAACCCACATAGATGGTTCAATTCTGACCTGGGTCGTGTTCGGACATGCAGATGCATCTAGAGCAGAACCCACATAGATGGTTCAATTCTGACCNAACGCTGTTCCAGTAAGTATTGCCGGAACGCTGTTCCAGTAAGTATTGCCGGAACGCTGTTCCAGTAAGTATTGCCGGAACGCTGTTCCAGTAAGTATTGCCGGAACGCTGTTCCAGTAAGTATTGCCGGAACGCTGTTCCAGTAAGTATTGCCGGAACGCTGTTCCAGTAAGTATTGCCGGAACGCTGTTCCAGTAAGTATTGCCGGAACGCTGTTCCAGTAAGTATTGCCGGAACGCTGTTCCAGTAAGTATTGCCGGAACGCTGTTCCAGTAAGTATTGCCGGAACGCTGTTCCAGTAAGTATTGCCGGAACGCTGTTCCAGTAAGTATTGCCGGAACGCTGTTCCAGTAAGTATTGCCGGAACGCTGTTCCAGTAAGTATTGCCGGAACGCTGTTCCAGTAAGTATTGCCGGAACGCTGTTCCAGTAAGTATTGCCGGAACGCTGTTCCAGTAAGTATTGCCGGAACGCTGTTCCAGTAAGTATTGCCGGAACGCTGTTCCAGTAAGTATTGCCGGAACGCTGTTCCAGTAAGTATTGCCGGAACGCTGTTCCAGTAAGTATTGCCGGAACGCTGTTCCAGTAAGTATTGCCGGAACGCTGTTCCAGTAAGTATTGCCGGAACGCTGTTCCAGTAAGTATTGCCGGAACGCTGTTCCAGTAAGTATTGCCGGAACGCTGTTCCAGTAAGTATTGCCGGAACGCTGTTCCAGTAAGTATTGCCGGAACGCTGTTCCAGTAAGTATTGCCGGAACGCTGTTCCAGTAAGTATTGCCGGAACGCTGTTCCAGTAAGTATTGCCGGAACGCTGTTCCAGTAAGTATTGCCGGAACGCTGTTCCAGTAAGTATTGCCGGAACGCTGTTCCAGTAAGTATTGCCGGAACGCTGTTCCAGTAAGTATTGCCGGAACGCTGTTCCAGTAAGTATTGCCGGAACGCTGTTCCAGTAAGTATTGCCGGAACGCTGTTCCAGTAAGTATTGCCGGAACGCTGTTCCAGTAAGTATTGCCGGAACGCTGTTCCAGTAAGTATTGCCGGAACGCTGTTCCAGTAAGTATTGCCGGAACGCTGTTCCAGTAAGTATTGCCGGAACGCTGTTCCAGTAAGTATTGCCGGAACGCTGTTCCAGTAAGTATTGCCGGAACGCTGTTCCAGTAAGTATTGCCGGAACGCTGTTCCAGTAAGTATTGCCGGAACGCTGTTCCAGTAAGTATTGCCGGAACGCTGTTCCAGTAAGTATTGCCGGAACGCTGTTCCAGTAAGTATTGCCGGAACGCTGTTCCAGTAAGTATTGCCGGAACGCTGTTCCAGTAAGTATTGCCGGAACGCTGTTCCAGTAAGTATTGCCGGAACGCTGTTCCAGTAAGTATTGCCGGAACGCTGTTCCAGTAAGTATTGCCGGAACGCTGTTCCAGTAAGTATTGCCGGAACGCTGTTCCAGTAAGTATTGCCGGAACGCTGTTCCAGTAAGTATTGCCGGAACGCTGTTCCAGTAAGTATTGCCGGAACGCTGTTCCAGTAAGTATTGCCGGAACGCTGTTCCAGTAAGTATTGCCGGAACGCTGTTCCAGTAAGTATTGCCGGAACGCTGTTCCAGTAAGTATTGCCGGAACGCTGTTCCAGTAAGTATTGCCGGAACGCTGTTCCAGTAAGTATTGCCGGAACGCTGTTCCAGTAAGTATTGCCGGAACGCTGTTCCAGTAAGTATTGCCGGAACGCTGTTCCAGTAAGTATTGCCGGAACGCTGTTCCAGTAAGTATTGCCGGAACGCTGTTCCAGTAAGTATTGCCGGAACGCTGTTCCAGTAAGTATTGCCGGAACGCTGTTCCAGTAAGTATTGCCGGAACGCTGTTCCAGTAAGTATTGCCGGAACGCTGTTCCAGTAAGTATTGCCGGAACGCTGTTCCAGTAAGTATTGCCGGAACGCTGTTCCAGTAAGTATTGCCGGAACGCTGTTCCAGTAAGTATTGCCGGAACGCTGTTCCAGTAAGTATTGCCGGAACGCTGTTCCAGTAAGTATTGCCGGAACGCTGTTCCAGTAAGTATTGCCGGAACGCTGTTCCAGTAAGTATTGCCGGAACGCTGTTCCAGTAAGTATTGCCGGAACGCTGTTCCAGTAAGTATTGCCGGAACGCTGTTCCAGTAAGTATTGCCGGAACGCTGTTCCAGTAAGTATTGCCGGAACGCTGTTCCAGTAAGTATTGCCGGAACGCTGTTCCAGTAAGTATTGCCGGAACGCTGTTCCAGTAAGTATTGCCGGAACGCTGTTCCAGTAAGTATTGCCGGAACGCTGTTCCAGTAAGTATTGCCGGAACGCTGTTCCAGTAAGTATTGCCGGAACGCTGTTCCAGTAAGTATTGCCGGAACGCTGTTCCAGTAAGTATTGCCGGAACGCTGTTCCAGTAAGTATTGCCGGAACGCTGTTCCAGTAAGTATTGCCGGAACGCTGTTCCAGTAAGTATTGCCGGAACGCTGTTCCAGTAAGTATTGCCGGAACGCTGTTCCAGTAAGTATTGCCGGAACGCTGTTCCAGTAAGTATTGCCGGAACGCTGTTCCAGTAAGTATTGCCGGAACGCTGTTCCAGTAAGTATTGCCGGAACGCTGTTCCAGTAAGTATTGCCGGAACGCTGTTCCAGTAAGTATTGCCGGAACGCTGTTCCAGTAAGTATTGCCGGAACGCTGTTCCAGTAAGTATTGCCGGAACGCTGTTCCAGTAAGTATTGCCGGAACGCTGTTCCAGTAAGTATTGCCGGAACGCTGTTCCAGTAAGTATTGCCGGAACGCTGTTCCAGTAAGTATTGCCGGAACGCTGTTCCAGTAAGTATTGCCGGAACGCTGTTCCAGTAAGTATTGCCGGAACGCTGTTCCAGTAAGTATTGCCGGAACGCTGTTCCAGTAAGTATTGCCGGAACGCTGTTCCAGTAAGTATTGCCGGAACGCTGTTCCAGTAAGTATTGCCGGAACGCTGTTCCAGTAAGTATTGCCGGAACGCTGTTCCAGTAAGTATTGCCGGAACGCTGTTCCAGTAAGTATTGCCGGAACGCTGTTCCAGTAAGTATTGCCGGAACGCTGTTCCAGTAAGTATTGCCGGAACGCTGTTCCAGTAAGTATTGCCGGAACGCTGTTCCAGTAAGTATTGCCGGAACGCTGTTCCAGTAAGTATTGCCGGAACGCTGTTCCAGTAAGTATTGCCGGAACGCTGTTCCAGTAAGTATTGCCGGAACGCTGTTCCAGTAAGTATTGCCGGAACGCTGTTCCAGTAAGTATTGCCGGAACGCTGTTCCAGTAAGTATTGCCGGAACGCTGTTCCAGTAAGTATTGCCGGAACGCTGTTCCAGTAAGTATTGCCGGAACGCTGTTCCAGTAAGTATTGCCGGAACGCTGTTCCAGTAAGTATTGCCGGAACGCTGTTCCAGTAAGTATTGCCGGAACGCTGTTCCAGTAAGTATTGCCGGAACGCTGTTCCAGTAAGTATTGCCGGAACGCTGTTCCAGTAAGTATTGCCGGAACGCTGTTCCAGTAAGTATTGCCGGAACGCTGTTCCAGTAAGTATTGCCGGAACGCTGTTCCAGTAAGTATTGCCGGAACGCTGTTCCAGTAAGTATTGCCGGAACGCTGTTCCAGTAAGTATTGCCGGAACGCTGTTCCAGTAAGTATTGCCGGAACGCTGTTCCAGTAAGTATTGCCGGAACGCTGTTCCAGTAAGTATTGCCGGAACGCTGTTCCAGTAAGTATTGCCGGAACGCTGTTCCAGTAAGTATTGCCGGAACGCTGTTCCAGTAAGTATTGCCGGAACGCTGTTCCAGTAAGTATTGCCGGAACGCTGTTCCAGTAAGTATTGCCGGAACGCTGTTCCAGTAAGTATTGCCGGAACGCTGTTCCAGTAAGTATTGCCGGAACGCTGTTCCAGTAAGTATTGCCGGAACGCTGTTCCAGTAAGTATTGCCGGAACGCTGTTCCAGTAAGTATTGCCGGAACGCTGTTCCAGTAAGTATTGCCGGAACGCTGTTCCAGTAAGTATTGCCGGAACGCTGTTCCAGTAAGTATTGCCGGAACGCTGTTCCAGTAAGTATTGCCGGAACGCTGTTCCAGTAAGTATTGCCGGAACGCTGTTCCAGTAAGTATTGCCGGAACGCTGTTCCAGTAAGTATTGCCGGAACGCTGTTCCAGTAAGTATTGCCGGAACGCTGTTCCAGTAAGTATTGCCGGAACGCTGTTCCAGTAAGTATTGCCGGAACGCTGTTCCAGTAAGTATTGCCGGAACGCTGTTCCAGTAAGTATTGCCGGAACGCTGTTCCAGTAAGTATTGCCGGAACGCTGTTCCAGTAAGTATTGCCGGAACGCTGTTCCAGTAAGTATTGCCGGAACGCTGTTCCAGTAAGTATTGCCGGAACGCTGTTCCAGTAAGTATTGCCGGAACGCTGTTCCAGTAAGTATTGCCGGAACGCTGTTCCAGTAAGTATTGCCGGAACGCTGTTCCAGTAAGTATTGCCGGAACGCTGTTCCAGTAAGTATTGCCGGAACGCTGTTCCAGTAAGTATTGCCGGAACGCTGTTCCAGTAAGTATTGCCGGAACGCTGTTCCAGTAAGTATTGCCGGAACGCTGTTCCAGTAAGTATTGCCGGAACGCTGTTCCAGTAAGTATTGCCGGAACGCTGTTCCAGTAAGTATTGCCGGAACGCTGTTCCAGTAAGTATTGCCGGAACGCTGTTCCAGTAAGTATTGCCGGAACGCTGTTCCAGTAAGTATTGCCGGAACGCTGTTCCAGTAAGTATTGCCGGAACGCTGTTCCAGTAAGTATTGCCGGAACGCTGTTCCAGTAAGTATTGCCGGAACGCTGTTCCAGTAAGTATTGCCGGAACGCTGTTACAGTAAGTATAAGTTGTACGTTTTACTTAATAATTCAATATCGAGGAAAAATTCAATGTTCATTGTTCGATTATTTGATTGATGTAGCGTATATGTGGCATCATTTATAGGAATGGAAAAAACTGGCACATATAATCTACATTATTAAAAAAGTTTTGTAAACAAATAAGTTCAGTGAGAGTGATATAAATTAACTGTTTGTAAGAGGTCGATAGAGATAAGAGGGGTTAGGGGGAGGTTCTCATAGTAAATTNGAAACCCTTTTAGTAACTTGCTGGCAAGTACTTGACGGGATTTTTTATTTTTATTGTTGTTTAATATCCTATAATATTTACAATCCTCATTTTGACAGATTTCAAATTTAAGATTTTTTATTAAGAGGTAAACATGGAATGACAGCGAAAAAGAATAAGTAAACCAAATAAACAAAGAAATAAATTAATTGACGTTTGACAACCAGGTTTGTCTACACTTGTGTACTAGATTAAAAATTATATTATCAATATTACATATTAGGTTTGTTCCAACCACGCTTCAAACTGGTTTGGAACTGTCCGACACATGCGCAACGGGCCAAAATTGACCGTTTTTCGCTAATGCGCATGCGTCCTACAGTTGAAAACTAGTTTGGGACTAGTTTGAAGTGTAGTTGGAACAAGCCTATTATGATTCAAAAGAAAATTAAAAAACGTGGTATATTAAAAGTTCTTTTATCTTGTAATGATTCATTTTTTAATCTTTCTTTATTTTCTCTACTACGGTTGTGTCTGTTTTTCCTGAAAGAAATTTAATATCGCAAAAATTATTTTTTCTCTCTTCCCGTCACATACTGTGTAGAGCAGAAAAATCAATAAAGTTTGAGGTAAAAAACTGAAAATAGAAAGGGTTTTTGGTACAAATAAAAAGTTATATATACAGAGAAATATTTTTATAAAAGATTAATAATAAATAAATAATCCTATTTTTAATTCCATCCTGGAAGCCTGAAATATACAAAAGAAGGAATGTATTTAGCAGGATTGAATTATTGATTGTATTTTATTGTTATTTTTCATTTTTTTCTATCGAAGAGAATTGGGTGTAACGTGAAGTAATTTCTCTGGTATTAACAAGTGAAGATGAATGTTGTCTATCCAAGCTATTCTATATTTCGTTATTACTGGATCAATAAAGTCATAAAGTAAATTTACACGGCGCCCTTCTCCTTGTAGCACTCTCATAAAACTCTTCTTAAATAGATAGTACACCCCCCCCCTGATCTCATCTCTACGTTGCTAGAAATAAGTTCTTATAGTCGAACATCAATAGATTAACATGGTGCCAGCTTCATATATTCTTAATGGACTTTGGCAACACTGCTCTCTTGATTGTGAAAACATGAGCTTCCTTATTGCAAGTCTTTATTTAGTTTGGTGTTATTTAATAGGGATTCGAGACTCATGGCAGAAGAAGAATTGCTTGTCTCTAATAATCTTAAATACTTCACTTGGCAACCGTTACAATTACTCTGATATTATGTAGTTTAATGAAACTTTATTATTGTTGGTCTTTATTTAGTTTGTAACGTTTAATCGGCATTATTCGAGATTAGAAGCTTGACGATCCCAGTGGTTAATAATAGAATGAAATACGATCTAATAATCTTCAATACTTGACTACAGACAACACTGATTAATAATGTGGTTATCAAGCAGAATTACTTGGTTTTAATCATCCTGCATAGATCTTCTAGTAGTTTAAAGTTCTAGGTTTTCTGGTGGTGTAGAGTAAAACTTTATTTTCCTAGACGCGACTCCACCGAAAGACGCGGAAGTGATAGTCACACTGAGGACTCCTCTCCTGAGTTTGCATGTTATTCCTAGTGTTCTTTATTCCTAGTTGAGTGCATCTTAACATGCAAATTCAGTCCGCGATAGCCGCTGAGTGACTATTGCTATGCGTCTATCGCTGGAGTCGCATCAAAGAAAACGTACCTTTAAGCCTCGTCCAGACTGCCGAACCAAACAGAGGAAAGCCAAACATAAGTCTCAGCGCATGCCCACAGTGAGATGCGCATGCGCATTCACGACTGGACATGCGCTGGCATCAATGCTCGGCAGTCTGGACGAGGCTTTAAGGTTTCGACGCGGACGTCCTCGTGGTGTCGTGGTGATCGCGTGAGACTAGATTTAACGTTTTGGCGCGAACGTCCAGAACCTTCTGGAGACAAACACCTTTAGTGTGGATTACAGCAGAGGCCATCTACATCTGAAGACTAACGGTGTTCTAGATATTTCTTTGCGAAAGATGGTTTACTTAAAAAAAAAAAAAAGGTAAAAGGAAAATTAATAAGATCATTAAAATTCATAGTGACGGACTGAGAACTGAGACAGAGATTACACCTAGAGACTTTGACTATTTCATCAGGACAAAAATAAGAGAGAAATGGTAACAGACTTGGACAGACACCACAAACAATAAACTACGACGCATAAAACCTTTGCTAGGTGACTGGACCTCCTCATATAGGAAAAACGGTCAGGAAGAGACAATACTTTGCAGACTTAGAATAGGACATACTCGACTTACTCACAGTTATTTGTTTACTAGAGACAGAGAAAAACCAAGATGTAGACTATGTGACGATACTTTGACATTAGCACATCTACTGATCAGACAACTTAGCAGATATTTTAGCAAACAATTAACTTGACTCACGTGACAAAACTGATGCATTACTTACAGGACACTAATTACTTTACTGAAATCTGAATTTAATTGTTACTTATTTGTTATTATTTATACTTATTGTTTAATACTACTGTTTAATTTAAATCTTGCATAGGCGCATATAACCATGTTGTTCGGCGCCTAAAATAAAAAAAATAAAAAAATGAAAAAATGAAAAAATAATAGTGCCAGAACGATTTATATTCATCTCGCAGTTCTCTTCAGCAAATTAAAACAAAATTCGGTATTAAACTTTACTCGAATACAAAATATCTGTGTAAATTAAGAAATCAATAACGTCGAAATGAGAAATGATCAATGCCAAGGACATGCTTGCATAATTGAATCTATGTTGTGTAACAAGCAAATCATCGAAATGATCGAGAAATTGGATTAATATGTGTTAAAGTTGTTCTGGGGTAAGTGTTGTTGGGGTAAGTTATTAGAAGATGGTGTTATTAAGGGTGCATCTCTATTAGGGGCTCTGCTAATGGCAGAGAAGCTTTAGCCATTAGTGCATTATTCTACAGCAGCTCTATACATCAATCTATATTATAGAATCTTTAAATCATGCTATAGAATAATTGCATTATCCTTTCGCCTATATTAATCTTAATTGTTTACCTATGAACATTATATTCGCTTTTCGATTGTTCATCGTATTAAGGTCAATATCGGTCCAATCAATTGGCCGTCTAGCATCCATCAACGTCGCCGTGTGAATCAATAATGTTCGCCACTTGGCCATCCAACATTTGTCAGCGTTACGGTAATACTTCTTGTTAGCTGTCAATTTTTAATATTTGCCAGCAGACCGTCCATAATTTGTCAACGTCTTGGAAATACTTTATTAGCTGTCAATTATTATTATTTGCCAGCAGACCGACCATAATTTGTCAACGTCTTGGAAATACTATGATATATTAATTGTACACAATTATAAAGTTAAGAATTAGAATATAATTTATACATATCAACACATAGTTAAGACATGGTGCAATTGTTCGGTGAAGTATCCCGTTAAGCTCCAAAAAATTACAGAATTCCTTGGAAACAAATTGGGGTCCATTATCTGACACTAAAGTAATCGGCAACCCAAACGTGGCAAACAGTTTTCTTAGCGTTCATATGCACCAGCTGGACGAGGCATTCTTGGTAGGGATTGCCTCTACCCATCTTGAATATGAATCGACATAAATGAAAATAAACGATCCCTTGCTTGGTTCAGCGAAATCTATATGAATCCGCTGCCATGGTTTTTCAGTCGGCCTCCACGGATGATCTATTTCTTTATTTGGTTCGTTTCTCTTTAAATTACACGATCTGCACTTTCTCACTAATTCCGATAAGTCCCTATCTAGATGTTTCCAAAAACAATGGCTTCTTGCTAATTTCTTCATTTTATCTAAGCCTAAATGTCCAATATGCAATTCTTTTAATACTTCATTCTGTAGGGTGCTTGGTATAATTACTCGATGTCCCTTGAATAAACAACCATCCTGTAGAGTAAATTCGTTGTCTTTGAATCCTAGTTCTTTCATAGTTTTCCCTTGCTCCAACCTATTTAAGATTTCCTTCAACTCGTGGTCCTGCTCTGTGGCCTTCGCAATTCGTTGTGGGTTCACCGGCATTACTTCCAGCTGATTAAGTTGATACCATTCACTATCATCTTTCATGTGAACTGACTTAGGTTCCTCTACCGGAAATCTTGATAAAAAATCAGCATTAGCATTCGCCTTTGAGTCTCTAAATTCAATTTTATAGTCAAAACCTGCCAAAAAGTGAGCGTAATTAAATATTCGGGTAGCTGATATGGTTGGTAATGTTGTTTCTGGATTGAATATTGATAATAGAGGTTTATGGTCCGTGATTAAAATAAACTTTCGCCCATAGCAGTACTGAAAAAACTTTTTTAGCCCCCAGTTGATTGCAGT
>KZ653150.1:63730-86303 GCA_001010745.2 Gerris buenoi | reverse complement strand
CATGCAGATGCATCTAGAGCAGAACCCACATAGATGGTTCAATTCTGACCCGGGTCGTGTTCGGGCATGCAGATGCATCTAGAGCAGAACCCACATAGATGGTTCAATTCTGACCCGGGTCGTGTTCGGGCATGCAGATGCATCTAGAGCAGAACCCACATAGATGGTTCAATTCTGACCCGGGTCGTGTTCGGGCATGCAGATGCATCTAGAGCAGAACCCACATAGATGGTTCAATTCTGACCCGGGTCGTGTTCGGGCATGCAGATGCATCTAGAGCAGAACCCACATAGATGGTTCAATTCTGACCCGGGTCGTGTTCGGGCATGCAGATGCATCTAGAGCAGAACCCACATAGATGGTTCAATTCTGACCCGGGTCGTGTTCGGGCATGCAGATGCATCTAGAGCAGAACCCACATAGATGGTTCAATTCTGACCCGGGTCGTGTAATCAAGATTAGTTAATTTGTGACCTGGTTCGTTTCGTGCATTCGAGACTCTTTCTTTCGTCAATTGCAATTTTACGTTGAAATTTCCTTTTTAAAAAAGTTTTGAAATTGTAAGAGAAACATTTTTACATAAAGTTTAAGTTTAATTTCCTATTCTCTCTGATTTTTTTTATTATTATTTTATAATTTTCTTGATTTCATGCCAAAAAGGAAGCAACAAATATAAGGAATTTCCACCTATTTCCCACCAACTGTTCTAAATCATATTATTTGTTGGTTTTCCATTTGAATAAATGAATCGTGAGTTTTTTATCTTATTTTTTTTTATTAGAGTTGAAATATTCAATGTTGCATTCAACAAACAAAATAAACTTATTTTTCAAAACTAAATTGGATTTTTACGAGCTGTCATTTATAGTGCTTGTTTTTTTTCTTCATTGTTTAGTTTATCTCTCTACGCCATGATCTTGGAATAAAGATTTTCTGGGAATGACATAAAGCGATAAAGTGCGTAGGCTCCCGGGTAGACTCGTTATCAACAGCTTGGGTTTCCGGTTAAATCCGCGTCACGAAGGTTTTGAAGTCCGACGTTTCGCTTCCACTGCTGGAAGCATCTTCAGGGGTGTGGTGCATCGTGGTGTTGACTCGAAGCAAACACAAGATGTACTGACGACTGGAGAGAAGAACGGCGTATTTATACTGGTTTTCTTGACCTTAGATTGTACCTGGATGTCCCGGGGCAGTTATTTTTTGGCAGCAAATTATTTTATCTAGGAATTGTGCAAAATGAATTTGAATTACCTGGGCGCATGCCTCCATTATTAAATTTTATTTAATATTCATTTTTTACGATTTTGGTAGTATTCATACTACGGAACGATTAAATTTTAATTTAAATCAAATTATAATTGTTTTTTATTTTAAAAAAAATATAACGTTCTTGCCGTTACATGGATCAATTGTTTTTATAAATACTTATTTCTATTATAATACTTTTTTCTGAACTTAAAAAAATAGACTGAAAGCAATCTGATGTTTTAGTCACGCACATAAAATTCTTTTGTTCTTCGAAAATAAAAAGATTGAACAAAAAANATTTAAATCTTGCATAGGCGCATATAACCATGTTGTTCGGCGCCTAAAATAAAAAAAATAAAAAAATGAAAAAATAATAGTGCCAGAACGATTTATATTCATCTAGCAGTTCTCTTCTGCAAATTAAAACAAAATTCGGTATTAAACTTTACTCGAATACAAAATATCTCTGTAAATTAAGAAATCAATAACGTCGAAATGAGAAATGATCAATGCCAAGGACATGCTTGCATAATTGAATCTATGTTGTGTAACAAGCAAATCATCGAAATGATCGAGAAATTGGATTAATATGTGTTAAAGTTGTTCTGGGGTAAGTGTTGTTGGGGTAAGTTATTAGAAGATGGTGTTATTAAGGGTGCATCTCTATTAGGGGCTCTGCTAATGGCAGAGAAGCTTTAGCCATTAGTGCATTATTCTACAACAGCTCTATACATCAATCTATATTATAGAATCTTTAAATCATGCTATAGAATAATTGCATTATCCTTTCGCCTATATTAATCTTAATTGTTTACCTATGAACATTATATTCGCTTTTCGATTGTTCATCGTATTAAGGTCAATATCGGTCCAATCACTTGGCCGTCTAGCATCCATCAACGTCGCCGTGTGAATCAATAATGTTCGCCACTTGGCCATCCAACATTTGTCAGCGTTACGGTAATACTTCTTGTTAGCTGTCAATTTTTAATATTTGCCAGCAGACCGTCCATAATTTGTCAACGTCTTGGAAATACTTTATTAGCTGTCAATTATTATTATTTGCCAGCAGACCGACCATAATTTGTCAACGTCTTGGAAATACTTTGATATATTAATTGTACACAATTATAAAGTTAAGAATTAGAATATAATTTATACATATCAACACATAGTTAAGACATGGTGCAATTGTTCGGTGAAGTATCCCGTTAAGCTCCAAAAAATTACAGAATTCCTTGGAAACAAATTGGGGTCCATTATCTGACACTAAAGTAATCGGCAACCCAAACGTGGCAAACAGTTTTCTTAGCGTTCTTATGCACCAGCTGGACGAGGCATTCTTGGTAGGGATTGCCTCTACCCATCTTGAATATGAATCGACATGAATGGATATAAACGATCCCTTGCTTGGTTCAGCGAAATCTATATGAATCCGCTGCCATGGTTTTTCAGTAGGCCTCCACGGATGATCTATTTCTTTATTTGGTTCGTTTCTCTTTAAATTACACGATCTGCACTTTCTCACTAATTCCGATAAGTCCCTATCTAGATGTTTCCAAAAACAATGGCTTCTTGCTAATTTCTTCATTTTATCTAAGCCTAAATGTCCAATATGCAATTCTTTTAATACTTCATTCTGTAGGGTGCTTGGTATAATTACTCGATGTCCCTTGAATAAACAACCATCCTGTAGAGTAAATTCGTTGTCTTTGAATCCTAGTTCTTTCATAGTTTTCCCTTGCTCCAACCTATTTAAGATTTCCTTCAACTCGTGGTCCTGCTCTGTGGCCTTCGCAATTCGTTGTGGGTTCACCGGCATTACTTCCAGCTGATTAAGTTGATACCATTCACTATCATCTTTCATGTGAACTGACTTAGGTTCCTCTACCGGAAATCTTGATAAAAAATCAGCATTAGCATTCGCCTTTGAGTCTCTAAATTCAATTTTATAGTCAAAACCTGCCAAAAAGTGAGCGTAATTAAATATTCGGGTTGCTGATATGGTTGGTAATGTTGTTTCTGGATTGAATATTGATAATAGAGGTTTATGGTCCGTGATTAAAATAAACTTTCGCCCATAGCAGTACTGAAAAAACTTTTTTAGCCCCCAGTTGATTGCAGTAGCTTCTTTGTCTATCTGACTGTAGTTGGCCTCACTTCTTGTTAAAGATCGAGATGCAAAAGCAATGGGCCGCTCTGATCCATCCTTAAATCTGTGACTCAATACTGCACCTAACCCGACTGGGGACGCATCCGTCGCTAGCACAAGTTCTAATTCTGGGTTGTAATGTATTAAAGTCTTGTCACATGTCAGTTTCTTTTTAACCAGCTCACAACAGTTTTGACTTTCTTTTGTCCAAGTAAAGCTTGATCCTTTGCGTAAACATTTTGTTAGTGGTTGTTTGGTGGTCTTGCTTCATTAATCGCTTTAATTTTGTCGGGTGATTTGTGAAGTCCGTTTTCGTCAACAATGTGTCCTAAATATTCAATTTTCTTCCTCAGAAACTTGCACTTGTCCCTGTTAAGTCGTAGGTTATTGTCCCTTAATCTTTTAAATACTGATNACATGCACAAATATGGATAACTAATTCTTTATTTTATAAGTTTTCTCTTAATACATTTTCCATCTTCAGTCCTCTATTCTGAGACACAGCTGTATACAGGTCGATTTTGCAAATCTTGGGAGTATGTGTCGACGTAGATTAACCGGGCTTCGATGAAGCGTGTCTGGTTTTTCGACAGGGTATAAAAATGAAAAAGTATCCATAAATATCTGCAATTTTTATCAATATACAGGAAACACTTCAATTATAACTGCATTATATTTGTTAGCTTTTCCATTTCTATACGTGATGGCCCCAGATATGCTACTTCAACCGAATATTTATTTGTGTTAGAGTTACTGTGATGATAATGGCCACCATATTGAATCATAAGTTGGCGGAAAGTAAAAAATATTTTTAAGCATCAAGCACTTAGGGGATAAGAACCCCCTTCCAAAGCTGTTGTTGTGTGTGGGTCCGTAGGGATGTAATATAAAACAAACTTTGCTATATCCTACTGCTATATATTCTCTACTTCTTCTTGAGTCATTTTCAAGCTATAACAAATAAGATCATATCAAAATCATATTTTCTTATGAATATATATATTACCAAACATTATTGTTGATTTATAAAAATAGCAATGGCGAAAAAGGTTTTGAAAAAATACTCCCTGCAAAGTTTAAGCTCTCCAGCTATTGGCGTTCTAGAGATAGAGCCACTGTGATATTATAAATGTCTACCATCTTGAATCAAGATGACGGATCATAATACGATTTCTTAGCGAGCTCCTAGGGGATATGAGGAATCTCAATGCAAAATGTCAGCTCTCTGTAGGCATTACCTTTCTAGAGATACTGTGATATAGATGTATGAGTGAGTTGTATTTGGCTTTTATATAAATAGAGATTTAGGTATGTGTTTTTTTTTTTGTTTTTTTAACCATCTCTCTTTCCCTGAGAAGAATTTGTATGCGGCCCCACAGGTGACGCTAAAATAAAACTCGTGGCGTCGTATTACATTTATAAAAAGAAAAATAATGGGGATACTTTTTAAAGGTACCGCAGTCTTAAATATTACTGCTATCATAGCTTTTATTGCTAAATATACATATCTACTATAAATGCTAAAAATACATATCTACTATAAATGCTAAAAATACATATCTACTATAAATGCTAAAAATACATATCTACTATAAATGCTAAAAATACATATCTACTATAAATGCTAAAAATACATATCTACTATAAATGCTAAAAATACATATCTACTATAAATGCTAAAAATACATATCTACTATAAATGCTAAAAATACATATCTACTATAAATGCTAAAAATACATATCTACTATAAATGCTAAAAATACATATCTACTATAAATGCTAAAAATACATATCTACTATAAATGCTAAAAATACATATCTACTATAAATGCTAAAAATACATATCTACTATAAATGCTAAAAATACATATCTACTATAAATGCTAAAAATACATATCTACTATAAATGCTAAAAATACATATCTACTATAAATGCTAAAAATACATATCTACTATAAATGCTAAAAATACATATCTACTATAAATGCTAAAAATACATATCTACTATAAATGCTAAAAATACATATCTACTATAAATGCTAAATATTGCTCCTAGAATTTTAGAAATGCTGATGAAATAATAATAATTTCTTGATAAAACACTCACGTTCTGAAGTTGTTTAAATGAAATCAATATCTTTTTTTTTATTCTTCCTTACTGTTATCTGTTTTTTTTACTGTTTCTCTTTTTAAGTTTCTGGTTGTATTCATACTACGGAACGTTTAAATTTTAATTTAAATCAAATTATAATTACTATAAACAAGGGGAGACAGACAGAGAAAAATTGACTTCAGAGCCGGGATTCGAACCACGGACCTCTCTATATTTCCAGTACAGATGCTCTAACCAATTAAGCTACACTGAAGAATAATTTCCTCTGTCGATAACCTTACCTAGCCCCGAATTAAGCATTAAGCTTAAAATTTTCTGCAAGTCTAGAAGTCAACATTAACGACAATAGAGCTAGACAGAGAAATAACGCTTGTAATTATAACGTACTCAATCAGTACCTGTACCTCACGTAATCAATTAGAAATTCAATTTTTAAGTTTTTGGTAGTGTAGTATGAATACTAAGGGAGGTTTAAATTTTAATTTAAATCAAATTATAATTACTATTTGCAAGGGGAGACAGACAGAGAAAAATATACTTCATTATATAGAGAGGTCCGTGGTTCGAATCCCGGTGCTGAAGTCTATTTTTCTCTGCCTCTCTCCCCTTGTAAATAGTAATTATAATTTGATTTAAAATATTTATTTTTTATTGTTAAATTGTGGATAAAGAAACGCTGAAATCCAAATGGTTTAGAGTGTTTGGTGAACTCACCAACTAGTCCAAATATAGGTAAAAGTTTAAAGTGGATATTGCATAAAAGGTCTTGAGATCAAAACTGCCCCTTCATGGCACCCCTTAGCCACAAGTTGTATGTTTAATGTCACCGAGTGACATTAAATGACGAGACTTATGTGGCACTTACGCCTCGTCCAGACTGCCGAACAGAGCAGAGGAAACGAGCCGAGCTTTGTTCTCTGCGCATGCCCAGTCTAATGTGCGCCTGCGCATCTCAGACTGGGCATGCGTAGAGACGAGTTCGGCTCGTTTCCTCTGTTCGGTTCGGCAGTCTGGACGAGGCTTAAATGCCCCAGTGATATCATTCTTTGTACATACTCGTTTACCAAAGGTACGAGTAAATGGATGATGCCAAGATTTTGTAGCCCGGTGTAATATAAGCTTAGCCCCTGCACACAGTGAGACGCAGATAACGCAGGACAGGGCAGCACAGTTTTTTCAACCGCAGCGCTCGTACTGGAAGAATTATCAACTATTATTGACAATAGTGACTAGTGTAGTGGATCTCCGCAGAATCAGAACGCTGATAGTAAATCCACTGAAGGTTGTCTGATTAAACTGAAAAAGATTTAAAACCCGAAAATGAATCTAAAAGACCGAGATATCAAATACAAATAAATATGACCCTCACTAAATCTAAATAACCACTTCTTAATCACTACTTGATAAAGAAAAGAATTTGTCCAAGAGTGTTAACTAATATTTTCATTCATGTAATATATTTAGGATTTAGGTTGAACTGCAGTGTACGGTGCCCCTACTAGATATCAAGTAGGGGCACCCTACACTGCAGTTCTACCATATATTTAATAACATGCGTGGTGGATGATTGCATGGTAACACATGAAATTCTTTCGGAAAATCTCTTTCCCATGCCACCTTAAGAGATTGGTTGCTTTTGTTGGAGTTATTGTTCTGTTTACTGGTTGATAAGCTCTGATGCTTTTCTAAGAGGGGAAAGTAACGTAAGAGATTGTAAGATTATAATCTGCAGCAACGAATAGAATGTTTCCCGACTGAGGTTTATTGATTACTTGGAAGGAACAAACCTTCGATGAATTCCCTTTCTAACATCTACCAAGTATTTATATATCTTGTGATTAAAAGTAGTTTGAAATTACTTTTAAAAATAATTTATAAAAAATAGATTGCAAGCTCAAGCGACAAAAGAGTTGTTTATTTTCTTATTCGAAGTGTTTAAAATAAGACCGAGATGATCAGTTGCAGACTTTTAAAGAGTTCAGCATTTTAGATTTTAGACTGCTGGTAGAGATTAGATAATCACACTCCTCCATACCGGCATATTCGGCTGTTCTTTCTCTGATGCACCTTCACTTCGAATAGAAAGATTATTCTATCATCTTAAAATTGTGTTGGATGGCAGGAGAAACATCCTTATTTCAAACAATCTTATTTCAATTCGATTCTTCCCAGATCTCTTCCATTTCAGAATTCTCTTCCAGATCAGGTTAAAAAGGTTTCTTCTTTGTTCCGGGAAATGCGGGTAGTTCGAAGTCCCTAGGATCAAACTGATGAAGGCTTTCTAGCAGCAATGTCGGCTCTGCCAGGTCGATCAGATGCTTGGGCAGACACGGGTTGGGAATCATCACCACCTGCATACCGGCGGCTTTGGCTGCTCTTACTCCGTTTAGAGAGTCTTCAAATACTAAGACTTGATCGGCCCTGTCAGGTTGATTGTCTGGGAATCTGTTAGCGGCTAGAAGAAAAATGTCCGGATGAGGCTTTCCTCGACTTATCTTAGGTTCACTACCACCCGTAACAATAGGACAGAACTTTTTGAAAAGTCTCTTATGATATTTCGTTTTCAAGTCGAACGTCTGTCTAGACGAACTGGTAGCAAGTGCCATCTGTACTTTACAACGTTCAAAATGGCAGACGAGGTAATCGACACCGGGCAATACCTCGCTTTTCAACAAACCTCCTCTTAAATCCTGCCATACTCCGTGAAGGTAGACGTCGGAGGTGATTGGTAATCCCAATTCTTTGACAATCATATTAGCACCTTCGTTCGACAGCGAACCCATTATAGTTCCGTACAACTCCATAGTCAGTTTCTTTTTGAAAACCCTCTCAACGTATTTATAAGAGGCGTCGAAGTTGATATCCTCCGTGTTGAGGAGAGTTCCGTCGAGATCGAATATGACGTGAGTACAAGGTTTGTACTTCGGAGGTGGCCTACCTTTGAACTGTTTGCACGTTTCCTCCTTCTCCTTCATCGTTATGTAGCTGCGAACTCCCGTTTTATCTTGCTGCGGATCACTTCCAACCAACCCTCCATTTTCATACCCCGGTTTGAAAGGGAATACACTTGAACGTAGCGTACTCGCGTACTTAATAAGTAATGGTCTTAACATTAAACTTGTCATCTTGAGAGTGACTTTGCCTTGCTTTCTTGTTACTTGATATTTTTATTTTTATTTTTTTTACATTTTTTTTTTTAATTTTTATAATTTTTTTTTCTGCTCCTAAATGATTGACATAAGAAATCTGTCAAGTTTAGGACTTTTCAGAAAAAAAATGTTAACAATTAATTCACTATAGGTTTTTGTTTAATTTCAAATATATAATTCAATATTTATATTGAATCAAGGGCACTTCTTTAGATTGTAACTCCCCTTATAGACTACAAGAGGGGAGTAACAATTTAAAGAAGGTGTATGGAATGTTCTTCTTTAGACTGTTACTCCCCTTATAAAAACAGAATTAGTTATTTCTTTGTCCTAAAGTACATTGGACTAAACATCCCTTTGTCTTTATACTTTTGTTTTTTTTCTTTGGGTTTTAGTCCCGTTCGACAGCTTTTGTCATTACAGGACGGGAGTCATCCGACCTGTTATCTTTATAGTTATTTAGTCAAAGTCATTTATATTCTATAAAAAAAATACGGGAGTAACAATCTAAAGAAGTACTGAATCATGTATTCAAAATGAATGTATGACTTTCTCTTATTAAGAAATCTATCAAAGCTCTCCAATTATAATCTTTGTGATTAAATTTTCTAATACCATATCTTTTATTTAAAACTTTTTATTTTAACTCGCTAGTTAACATTCTCATTGCCTTTAATCCCGCATATGCCTGAATCGCTCCAATACTCAACTGAGTTGAATTTACAACATTTGAGATAACTTTTGCACTCAGCAACCAGCTTAGATAAGCACGTTGATACGATTGGATGACACCTTGATATGAATGACTTGGATTTATATATCTAAAGATTAGACGATAAATGTTGCCTCTGATTTTGCATTTTTCTATGAAAACGTTTCCACCGATTTATTTTATAAACTCAAGCAGGGCATACACGTTGTGTTATACCTGACAAGTAACTTGTACAGCTGAACCGGAGAGTGTTTGCTAAACTGATTCAGTTAAATCGGAGCGAATGTGGTATCAGGTAATGACAGTGATATAAGGACATAACTGGACAATTTCATAGCTGTCCAGTTATTTCATTACGTGATACCACATTCGCTCCGATTTAACTGTCTAAGTTTACCCGCCAGGTTTAGCGCAACGTGTTTGGTAGGTTTAATGATAATAATCCGTGGTGGAACAACCTGTTGACGTTTTGGCCTGCCAAAGGTGTATAAAGTACTCTTGGGGCCAGAGTAGCCCATAGTGGAGAGCGCTTGGCTTGCAATCAGTCAAGTAAAGCAGCATCGGGCGTGGTCAGAAGTTGGATGAGTGTCCACTTGACCTTGAGCTCTGGGTTCAATTCCCAAACCGGGTCCTCCACTCAATGTTCATCGATCATTGTTTAAATAAATGGGTAGCTGCTCAAAAGATTATAGCCACCAGGTTTCGGCCTGGAAACCGCATGATTAAACTCTCTGGAACGACTTAAATCGAAGGTGAGACATAGTTAACGACCAAAAACTTCACGGAAATGTGAAGAGTTCAGTTCCTAACCCGGGTTTGTTCAGTGGGCTGCGTCTTTGGGTGTAAAAGCCCCCCGGAAAAAAATGAAGAATAAAAGTAAGACGTAGTGGATGAAGCGGGGTCATAATGGAGAAATTAGTCGTATATACGGTATATAAGAAAGCGCTACCAAAGTGACGCCACTGCACTTAAGTACCACCGATTTATATCAAGATGCGGGGGATAAATACTATACTGGGCATAAGTCCTGAAGCTGGAGATGGAATCAACTCCTGCATGATTAGCGGGCATGCCAACAATGAGCTATCTATTTAGTATTAATTATAACTACTGAAGAAGTTCAGCCTTGCTTTTAACTATTATATTTAAAAAATGACACTGGAGATTAAATAGTAGAAAAAAATACGATTGTCAACAAGGTAGGTTACAATAGTAAATCAATATCGCATAGTAGCCTCTAGAATAATTATTTTAATTCTTTGTTATAGTTGGTAGCGTTACATTTTTTTCCTTTGTCTATTGCATCTCGGTGTATTTATTACCTGCAATATATTACAGAAGTTAAACCTAGATGAACTTCTACAGTGGTTACAAAAAAAAGAACGTTTTAAATTTAATAAAATTTCTCTTTATTATTTTCATCCGTGTGTAATGGAGACAGAGATTATCAAACAAACTTCAACATACCCCTAGGCAACAAGAATTAGTCTTGCTTGAACAAATTTGAACAAGAAGACAGCTTATTCAGAAGCCCCGATTATTCATTTTCTTCATTTTTTGTTTCTGGAAATCCGGGTAGCTCGAAAAGCTTTGGGTCGAAATCTTCAAGACTGCTGAGTAGAAGAGTCGGGCAGGCCTGTTCGATCAGATGTCTTGGCAGGCAAGGGTTGGGGACCATCACCACCTGCATACCGGCGGCTTTGGCTGCTCGAACTCCGCTCAGAGAGTCTTCGATCACTAAAACTTGTTCGGCCGTTTCAGGCACATCTGCAAATCTGTTAGCTGTTAAAAGAAATATGGCCGGATGCGGTTTCCCTCGTTTTAAACTACGCTCGCTACCGCCCAGAACAATGGGACAAAATTTGCTCATCATTTGCTTATGACATCTCGTTTTCAAGTCGTACGTCTGTTTAGTCGAACTGGTAGCAAGTCCCATCGGTACTTTACAACGATCGAAATGACAAAGAAGGTATTCGACACCGGGCAACACCTGGCTTCTTAGCAAACCTCCTCTTAAATCCTGCCATATTCCGTGAAGATAGACGTCGGAGGTAATCGGTAATCCCAACTCTTTGATTACTACATTAGCAGCTTCGTTTGACTCCATACCCATTATAGTTCCAAACAAACTCATGGACAGTTTCTTCTTAAAAACCCTCTCCACGTATTTACAAGAGGCGACGTATTCGATATCTTCCGTGTTGAGGAGAGTTCCGTTGAGATCGAAAATGACATGGGTACACGGTTTGTACTGCGGAGGTGGCCTAGGAGCAATCCTTTTGCACCCTTGCTCCTCCGTGGTGTAACTGCGCACTCCCGTTTTATCTTGCTTCGGGCCACTTCCGACCATCTCTCCATTTTCATACCCTCTTTTCAAAGTGGATACACTTAACCGTAGGGTACTCGCGTACTTAACAAAAAACGGTCTAAACATTAAACTAGTCATCTTGATTACCCTTGCTTTGATTACTTGCAACTTGATGTAAATGTATATTGTTTTTATTACATATTTTTTTCTAATACTGAACGTTTGACATAAGAAACCTCGACAGGTTTACGACTTAAAAAAATGGAAACAATTAATTCACTATAATATAATAATATTAACATATTAATTGTAATTTAATTAATATAAATGAACTTCTTCTATCATAGCTCACAAGTTTTAGACCTTTTTTGTGAAATTAAATCTCAGCTCTTACTTTATACTTTTAGATTCCCTAATTTCTGAATACCTCACTAATATCCTCTCTTTTTTTAGTGTTAAATGTAAGAAATGTGTTTTAGCTTACCTTTCTATACAATTTTTAGATATTTTACTTAACAGTCTATCAGAGAGAAAAAAAAAGTCTTTTTCAGTTTTTTTTTAAAACTCTTATTTCCAACTATTTTATTGCGAATAGTAGGTAAACATTGGCATTGCTTTTAATAGACATAACTAGCTTTTCGTCGTTTTGTTGCCTAAATCTAAAACTAAAACTATCTTGCGTGCCCCTCCCCTTTTTATACTAATTTCATATTTCATGTTCACAGTACTAACAAAACCCTTTTTATGCGAAACTTCACGCTCAACTCTTGAACTCCCCTTAAAAGACCTTCCTTTAGGCTGATCTGCAGTTATCCATACAGTCGAGAATCGCTTGGCGGCCCAATTTCGCACTTAAGAGATTATATCCCTTTGTCAAAAGTGTTTAATTTTTAAGTTATACATTTGAAAGATTATATCTATATAATTAATACATTTTAGAGGTGATATTCCTTTGTCCAAACAATACATTCGATATAGGGAACATTAATTTTCTAACCTCTTTTCCTAGGTGGCTGGATAACTGCAGATTTACCGCCCTTTATTCAAATCGTGAATGACGGCAATGAACTGCTAAGACCTTCATGATACATTTTAGAAACCACTATCTTCCTGTTTGACTGTTATAATAATTATAAAGAATCGTTATGGGAAGAGGAACAATATAACTTCACCAATAGCAATATATATTATATTATATTATGAGGTATTTCTTTAGATAGTTACTCCCTTTTGTAGGGTTTTGTAGATACTTCTCAAAACCCTTATGCCGAGGGTGATCTGTCCGTCGCTCTTTGGCTCAAAGCGCCCGAACCATTTAAGCTAAAATGCTGAAATTTGAAACACTGGCGTAACTTCCGGGCCCAAACACAGGACATATACACAAAAGTTAAAAATTTAATATGCGCATGCGCAATTCGAAAAAATGCGGTAAAGTCAAAAATTTAGATTTTTTTTAATTTTCGAGTGGGGTATCAAATGAAAGCTGCTGAATAGCAGATTACGAATATATGAATAAATTTTTAAATTTCGCTTTCCTTATTGGTCAAATAAATCAAAATACACCCAAAATTGCCCCCCCTCAACTACCATATAACGGCTGGATGTAAAATTTCAAAATAATTCATACTAATACCCTATTGTGGGGTGATGTAAATTCCGGGAGTGCATCGAAAAATTTTAAAAATTGCCAATTTTAGGCGCGAAAATTTAAAATTCGCCCAAAATTTTATTTTTTTAAAATTTTGAGTTGGGTATCAAATGAAAGCTGCTGAAGAGTAGGACACAAATATATATTTGCTTTTTTAAATTTTGCGTTCCTTATTGGTTTATTCTGATAAAAAACATTGTGACCCCCCGGGGGATCGAACCCGGGACTCTTGAGATTGAAGACAAGAAATCATAATTTACATAATGGGTATGCTTACTCATCTACAAAACCCTAAAAAGTACTTGGACTAAGTACTTCCCTGTGATTTTTTAAGAATATAATGACTGACTAAATAAAAATTACGACAAAGGGATGTTTAATCCTATGTTCATTGGGACAAAAATAATATCATACTTTTCCTCTTTATAAGGGGAGGAACAATCTAAAGATTTGCCCTACGTATAGGTAATCTCTAGAAGCGTGTAAAAGAGAACTTTTTTACGTAATTTACAGGGAGAAAAGTTACTCACTGCACCCAGACAGGTTGTACAGGGGGTAATGGGAATAGGGGATTATCATGAACTCTCAGGATTCCCTCTAGAGTTACCCTTGAAAAAACACAATTAAGTATAGGGTGCTAAATACACAATTTCATTTATTACTAAATAATGACTATCTATAATTAAATTTTAACGTGATTAAACCTATTTAGCGAATTATTATTAATATATTTAACTTTCTATTTTTTTGTGAATAAATATGCACTTATGTTTTGTTTATTAAAATAATTAAAAATACAATCTTTATATTTTTTCTCTCTATTCTGTACATAAAACCTTTATGTACCTCGGTATAATTTATAATAATTAATATCTAAAATATTCATCTCTGATTATTTATTAACCAGAGATGTATCTATTTGGACATTAACCCTAGAGTGAAAATTAATAAAATGAAAAGGATTTAAAGTAACCTTTTTTTTTCTTTTCTTTTTTTTAAACCCATTTAGTTGATTCTTTGGGCCCTGTTTTATTTTTATCAAATTAAGTTAAAGTTATGAATCCTGTTTATTTTTGGTTAAAGAAACTAAATTTCTTCTTAAATAAAAATAAGTCTCAAAATTTCTCCACAATTCTAAAAGCATATGAATAAAAAAAATCAATGGACTGCAGGAGAGAAAAACCTGCCTTTTTAAAATTCTATTAGGTTCCAGTATTGGAAAATTCCGGGATGTCTGGTTCAAGGAAATTTCCTGTTGGGATGTATTCCGGATTCCCCTTTTCTTTGATCGTAGTAAAGTAACAAACTCCTTCAGTTTTCTTCTTCTTTAAAATTTCATCATCTGAGTTGAAGTGTTATGTAATGTATTTGTTCATATGAAATTCCGACAACTCCTTTAATTATTCTGTTCGTATCGAAGAACTTGTATCTCGTTGATAACATATGTTAATTTTAAAAAAGATAAGTATGTAAGATAGAAGAGGGTTATCTTCGCAAGAGGAAGGTTAATAATTTTATTAATCTAGTAGAAATATAATCAAGTAGGTTCTCTTTGTAAAAATAAGGTTATTAATCTAGTAGACATATAATCAAGTAGGCTCTCTTCGTAAAAATAAGGTTATTAATCTAGTAGACAATAATCAAGTAGGTTCTCTTTGTAAAAATAAGGTTATTAATCTAGTAGACATATAATCAAGTAGGTTCTCTTTGTAAAAATAAGGTTATTAATCTAGTAGACATATAATCAAGTAGGTTCTCTTTGTGAAAAGAAGGTTATTAATTTAATAGAAATATAATCAAGTAGGTGGTTATCTTATAAGAAGAAGGCTATTAATCTAGTAGAAATATAAACATGAAGGTTCCTCTTTGTAAGAAGAAGGTTATTAATCTAGTAGAATATAAACAAGAGGGTAATCTTCTATCGAAGATCGTATATGTCAAATTTGGAAAAGTGCCCAATTAATAAGTATACCCATCAATTCGCATTTTTGGTCCTTTGGGCCGGATAGTGAGAAGGTTGCGTGTAAAAATTGACTGCCAATTGGTGTGGCACATAGCTTCCTCGCATTCTACCTACGTACTTTATTGATTTTATGCTTTTGCAAGCCATTATTGTCTAAATGGTTTAATAGTTTCCCCCGTTTTGTTTTTAATCCGTCCAAATTGTTTTAATTATTTACACGAATTGAAGTATCAATTTCGCAAAAATTAAAGAGCGTAGACGGTTCAAATTAACCCGGGGCGGTCTGAGGGTTACTTTTAATAAACTATAAAAGTTTCATTCAAATCAGACAAGTACTTATGAAGCTATAGGTGTAAATAAATGTATGTTTGTGCGCATGTGGAAGAGAAACAAATAGGCGCAGAAGGTTGAAACTTATATGGGACCAACAATAGGCTACTTATGACCTACCTCCAAAATTCATTAAAATTGAACTTGTAGTTTTTAAGATATGGTGGTTCGCAAAAATTGAAGGACAGACCGACCGACAGATCGAAAGACAGACACGGAACCTAAAATGATCCCGGATGTCTGAAACGGATTTATGTCTTGGAATTTTTTAAATCGGAGACCTACAAATTTTTCGTTCTCCAGAACGATCACATAGCTTCCGTTACCTTCGGTAAGCTCGGAAGCAATATTATCAGGGTGGTTATCGTTGGGTGAATATTTATTGTTAAATTAATTATAAAAAGAGCGTAATATTTCTAGAATAAAATTAACAAAGAGCTTATCATCAAGTTATCAATTGCATCAAATCAAACAACTTATTTCAACTAAAATTCTATTTTAATATTAGGTGAATTTGATAACCAGTTGAATTTGATAAACAGTTACATTAAACAGAAAAAGTAAACACACTTCAAGTAAACACAGCTTTTTACAGTTTCAATAGATAAATAATACTATCAGTGTCAACATNATATATATTTATTATCAACGGTTTATAAGACACAATTAATTAAAAAGACAAATAATTACAAAACTATGATAATAAAAAAAAATGAATTGAAAAAAGTAACAGTTAACAAAACAGATATTATAGCTATATAACTATATACAATACTTTATTATTATATATTGTTGATGTGACTTCAGAGTTTATGTTTCTGCATTATTAAATAGGTTCTGTAAACAAATAAGTCCAGTGAATGAGAAGGATATATACTAAACTATAGTAGTAGTTAGAGTTGAGTTTACATTTGACACATTTCTCCGGAAATATGTCAAGTGTCGGACGGAAAATAGCTTTGAGTGTTTACATACTGATAGAAATTGCTAGAGTTTTATGTAATGGAAATATGTACGACAGTTCCCGAAGTTATCTTGCATCGCAGGCAAGATTTTTTTTTTTTACCTAATCGTAAAAGTTTTTTTACTTGTGATATTTTCTATATTTTCATCTTTTTTTTTAATCAAAATTATATCAAATTTCAAAGGAAACGGTTCATGTTTTAAAATTTAGCTTTAAACCACTTTTAAAGACGAGTTGAATGGAACCATGTGTAGGGAAGTAATAACCTCTAAAGAAAAAATAATTAAAAAAATAAAATAAATTAAAAAATACAGTAAAATAAAAGGGATAAAATCATATATTTATGATGGTTTATTTATTTATTTATTTTTTTTTTTCGTTTGGAAGCACCACCTGCGACCTCCAATGTTTGAGCCAATTACTAAAGAAAAGGTTTTGCTTTTAAATCCCTCTGTCCTTCTTANAAAATACAGTAAAATAAAAGGGATAAAATCATATATTTATGATGGTTTATTTATTTATTTATTTTTTTTTCGTTTGGAAGCACCACCTGCGACCTCCAATGTTTGAGCCAATTACTAAAGAAAAGGTTTTGCTTTTAAATCCCTCTGTCCTTCTTAATATCTATGAGAGTATCGATTTATATGTAACCCCTAATACCACCAACAAAAATGCTATGGAAGTTTTATAGTTTTAGCTTTTTATTCCTAAAAGTTTTTGGTCCTTTGAGCCGGATGAAGTAAAGGAAAATGTTTATAAAACCCCTTCAACTGCAACCTTACCAGATAAAATATTTAAAATTTGTAAATATTTGTTGTTTATAAATATTGATTTTTCTCTTTAAAGTTAATCTAAAGCGCATGAAGATTTATGGTGATTTATACTTTTTAAAAATGATTAGACTAAAAAAAAAAAAAATAAATAGAATTTTTATAACCTCATATTTTCTAAATGAAGTGTTAAATGCTGCAGAGATTTAGTAGATAATTTTAAATCCATGATTTATACTGATTTTCTCCGTTTTAATAAACATTTATTATTAGGTATATTATAAATTAGTTTGGGTAGGAAGCGGAGGGCAGAGAGTCGAGGGTATTAAGGAACCCTAATCCTTCAGTTAATCCCCACAGTTAATACCCTGTTAAATAAATGGACCCTCAGGCTGGTGGCCCAGTAAGTACTCTGATTTTGGCCCCAAGCCATCATCATGCTTTCTACCTGCTAGCCCCAGCCAGTTATGCCAACCTATTTTTCAATTTATTTACCTACTCAATTTTTTAAAAATATTTAAATATCCCTAGAATTATCTTACATCACACATAAAAGTTACTTCTGCTCTTTCCCTCTGATATGGAAAGGAAAAATATAGAATAATATATAGTAGAAAATAAACAAAGCGAGAAACTTGAACAAACTTTTTTTTATCTTCTCACGGCAGCAAAATTAAACATTTCTTACATGTTTTTAGGCTGGAAAGTACTTTTTCGCTGATTTTTTCATAAAAAATATTAAAAAGAGGCAGGAAAGCAGATAAACAGTCGGGCAAACACTTTCTCTGCCTGGGCAGAGAAAGTAAAAATGTTTACCATTTGCGTGTCATAATCTCTGATTTTGTTTGTGTTTAGTTTTATTTTAATCTGTGTTATTTTAATTTAATTTCATACTTGTTTTATTACAAAGTAGTCTTGTAGTCTTCTATTATTAATGCATTAACTATATTATTTTTTAAAAGTTCAAAAATGATAAAGCTGAAAAAGTATTTTAATTGTTAGTCTTTGAATAATTAATCTCGAGCAAGAAGTGGCAACACTGGAGCACGACTTGTTTTGGTTTGAGTTTGTTGACGATTCATCTCAAACTAACTCTTACTTAAGCTTCTATTTTTTATCTGCATAGCGTGAGCAGATAAAATATTACATGCAACAAGGCAGCAAAGGAAACATTTCTAACTCGTTTATTCATTGCCTCCCGAGACAGTCAAATAGGTAAATTACCAGCCTAGGCAGTTAATTATCATAGCCTGTTCGCACCCTCGGCTCGGAGGCTAATCTATTCACTCATCAGTAAAATTCCATTTGCTGCCTAGTTAGATAAATAACTATTTTTTTACATTTATAGGTAGTGATACTGAAGTCCTATAATATTTAATTATTTATAAGATTTAATTTTATAATAAACATATTAAAAGTGTTTAACAGGTGACTCTTTAAGCCTCGTCCAGACTGCCAAACTGAACAGAGGAAACGCCAAGGCTTTAGTCTTCGTTTGCAATTTTTCAGCAAAATCAGATTCATTTTCTTTAATACTACGGAATTTATGGAAACTAGATTTTTTCCGAGAAAACGAGTTATCTGGTTGGATTCGTATTTACATGGACTACATTTTAGAATTTGATAAATCAAAATCATGGAACCTTTTTTGAGAAATAATTCTTTATTTTGCCTTGGAGTATAATTTTTCTCAACCTGTATGTTACATTTAATCAAAATCTGCCCAGTAGTTTTAGTCTAGGAAAACTAAGAAAAAATACCCTTCAACCTGCGCAAAATGGTTTCACGAGCGATTGAAGTGGTTTTCAACTACACTAACCTTGCTTTATAACATATCCAAAATCAGACAAAATCCAATCATGGGAAAGCACCTAAAAATCGAATTCAAAATGGCATCTGTTTATATTAAGGGTAATGAATGCCCAGCCATCCAATAAATGTTAGTTTATATAATTCAAACAATGTAGAAAAATAAATTTTGAGTTTGGTTATAAGTTTAAATTCATTTATTTTTCTTATAGTTATAGCCTAGTCAAAACATACATTAGATTACATTACATATATATTATTAGTTAAAATTGTTTCTTTTGATTTCCAAACACTGATCTGGTAGTATGCACGAAAGCTATTTTTGCCTAATGCCCAATAAATGTTAAAAAAGTGGTTTATATTCATTTCTTAAAAATTAGAATTTACCTTTTTGTGTTCTTTTTACGATTGCAACAGAACTGTATTGTCCACAGGCTTCATTTTGTGCTTGCATAAAAGCCAATTAAATTTACTACAACTTCTTTTCTTATGACTTTTCTCGTAGGGGAGAGTTTTTATGCCGATATTCGGCCCGAAACGAGAGCAATACTTAAAATTTCATTTTTTGGAAAATTATAGGAATTTTTGCAGTGCCATATCTCCGTGACTTTTAGACGTACAGAGTTGCCAATGGTCTTTAAAGGAAGCGAATTATATTTACTTCAACTTCATTCCTTATGACTTTTCTCGTAGGTTAACAGTTATACGCCGATATTCGCCCCGAAACGAGAGCAATAGTTTTTTGGGGAAAAAAATTCCAATTTTCGAAGTGCTATATCTCGGAACCTATTGGTCGCATAGTGCTCCGGTTGATCTTATGCTGCTGGAAATTTACTGTACTTTTAAAATTGTCATAACGACTAATACCGCTCAACCCATAGTGTACGAGCTATATGCCAAAAACTGAAATAAGTTTGATTTTTTTTTTCGGTTTTTCACGTATTACGCAGTAAGCATAGGTTTTTCAAAGCTGCTAACTTAGGATTACACTACCCTAACGGGTCTGAACAACATATAAACAAATCAGACCTGCATCACGCTTTGCGAATTTCGATATTTTTTATGCATATTTTGACTAGCCTATAACTATAATAAAAGTAAATTAATTGAAACTTATAACCACATTTAAAATGTATTTTTCTACATTGTTTGAAATATATAAACCAACATTTATTGGACGGCTAGGCTTTCATTACCCTTAATATTAAAAAACGCCATTTTTAATTCGATTTTTAGGTGCTTTCCCATAATCGGATTTTGTCTGATTTTGGATATGTTACAAAGCAGGGTTAGTTTAGTTGAATATCGCTGGAATCGCTCGTGAAACAATTTTGCGCAGGTCAAATCGTATTTTTCCTAGACTATTTTAGGCTTCACTCGTCTACATAAACGTACTTTTTTTGGAACCAGGGGGCCACTAAACTTTTAAATCTATCAAACTCTAAATCTGATTTCACATCTAATTTTAAGTCGGTGAATAAACCATTTATGCAAAATAGAACATGTCCTGCTTGCCAAGAGTAGGCCTCAAGGGCCCCATACACGTTCAAACATTTCGCGCAAACCTCATGACCAAATTAAGGCCATAGACGTCACACGTCATGTGTCTGCAAACATCAAACAGCCATCATACACGGTCAAAATGTTTGCGCAAGTATGAAGTTTGCGCAAAATGTTTGACCGTCCATGGGGGCCTTTATTTATGGTGATTCTATGAATGAATATGTTACTTATCATTATCACTATTAAGCCTTATACCTGCTTAGCTGCCCTATACTTAGCTGTAAGCATAAGTGGTCTCATGCTAATAATTGCTTAGAGCTCCCCTACGCGGCACCGTTAAGACTATACCTTATATGGACTACAGGTAATTTGCTCCAAATTACCTAATAATTATTTGTAATTTCTCTAATTTAAGAATGCTATCAATAATCCTAATATCATAAAACAGGTTCAGAAACCAAACATACTTAAAGAACTTTCAAGGGTTCTTAAATCCTTTGTTTAGATTTTAAAACTTCTAATCTAAAGTCAGACCAATGTAAATAACAGTAAAAAAAAAAAAAAAAAAAAAAAAATTAAGAAAGCTTGGCTCCAGTATAAAAGAGAGTTTGTTGCCTCCCGAGACAGTCAAATAGGTAAATTACCAGCCCAGGCAGTTAATTATCATAGCCTGTTCGCACCCTCGGCTCGGAGGCTAATCTATTCACTCATCAGTAAAATTCCATTTGCTGCCTAGTTAGATAAATAACTATTTTTTTACATTTATAGGTAGTGATACTGAAGTCCTATAATATTTAATTATTTATAAGATTTAATTTTATAATAAACATATTAAAAGTGTTTAACAGGTGACTCTTTAAGCCTCGTCCAGACTGCCAAACTGAACAGAGGAAACGCCAAGGCTTTAGTCTTCGTTTGCAATTTTTCAGCAAAATCAGATTCATTTTCTTTAATACTACGGAATTTATGGAAACTAGATTTTTTCCGAGAAAACGAGTTATCTGGTTGGATTCGTATTTACATGGACTACATTTTAGAATTTGATAAATCAAAATCATGGAACCTTTTTTGAGAAATAATTCTTTATTTTGCCTTGGAGTATAATTTTTCTCAACCTGTATGTTACATTTAATCAAAATCTGCCCAGTAGTTTTAGTCTAGGAAAACTAAGAAAAAATACCCTTCAACCTGCGCAAAATGGTTTCACGAGCGATTGAAGTGGTTTTCAACTACACTAACCTTGCTTTATAACATATCCAAAATCAGACAAAATCCAATCATGGGAAAGCACCTAAAAATCGAATTCAAAATGGCATCTGTTTATATTAAGGGTAATGAAAGCCCAGCCATCCAATAAATGTTAGTTTATATAATTCAAACAATGTAGAAAAATAAATTTTGAGTTTGGTTATAAGTTTAAATTCATTTATTTTTCTTATAGTTATAGGCTAGTCAAAACATACATTAGATTACATTACATACATTATTAGTTAAAATTGTTTCTTTTGATTTCCAAACACTGATCTGGTAGTATGCACGAAAGCTATTTTTGCCTAATGCCCAATAAATTGTTAAAAAAAGTGGTTCATATTCATTTCTTAAAAATTAAAATTTACCTTTTTTTGTTCTTTTTACGATTGCAACAAAACTGTTTTGTCTACAAGCTTCATTTTGAGTTTGCATAAAAGCCAATTAAATTTACTACAACTTATTTTCTTATGACTTTTCTCGTAGGGGAGAGCTTTTATGCCTATATCCGGCCCGAAACGAGAGCAAAACTAAAAATTTCATTTTTTGGAAAATTATTTTAATTTTTGAAGTGTCATATCTCGGTAACTTTTAGACGTACTGAGTTGCCAATGGTCTTTTAAGGAAGCCAATTATATTTACTTCAACTTCATTC